>JAKSZP010009895.1:0-40483 GCA_022478985.1 Massospora cicadina | reverse complement strand
TCCTTGATAAGAATACCACAGTGGAAGCTGATGATAGTTTAATAATTAAACTATATATTGGATATGAAAAATGAACTATCTAACTGCTCTATAATTACTGTTTACTACTAAATGTTATTTTTTATTATATTGAATCCTAAGGGAATTTATAGTGGGGATTCAGTCATCTAACCCTCAAATGACACCTCTTCAATGAAACAGCAGCTGTTGCCATTAAATCACCCATCCTCATCTCAGCAGCGATGGTCTTCCCCATCCTGGCTAGGATTCCATCATTAGACATCCTCAAGACCTAAATGAAAGAGTTAGAAAAAGTGTCCCTAACGTTTTCCTCCCAATCCAAGTGAACCAACCATAATTGGGTAGCGACCTGCTTTGTAATGGAACTTATTACCCATTAAGGCAGGTCACACACCAGCCGGTCAATTTGCTAGTTGAAGATGGCATCACTCGCCTTACAACTTGCTATTCATTCCCAATCAGTCAGTGATGAAACCTAATTAATCCCAATTAATACACCTGACTGTTAATCACTATCAGATGTCCCTATTTTGTTTGCAACTCCACCTGATGAGATCTTAAGTATTCATCCAGATTGATACCTGATTAATAGGACCAGGCGAATATCCCAAAATCCCTTAAACTTAGTCACTACAAAATTCAGGCCAACCGATTTCCAATTCACTTCGCCTTAGGGAATTTTTACCTAGTGATTCCTGGTAATCTAGCAGGCTGGGAATATGGACAAAAATCATAACAGCTGGCCATGCTAGGATTGATCTAGCGCATAAGAATTTTGGGATATTGATCTGACATAATCAAATTGCAAATTTATTTCCAATAGTGAATGCAATTAGTCGTTCCCAATTTGTTTTTGCAAGCTTATAGGACAGCAGAACTTTATGGATCCACTGTACTCTACTTTTGTCTTTCCACCATTTTGGTTTACAGTAACTTCTTAAAAGACACCCAACTTTATTATAAGTCTAAGAGTTATATTAGACATTTAGTGGCGATAATTTATTCAGGACTTCGTTATCCTCTCTGAAAAACAGAGCCTTCAAAGGCTGTTCAATTATGAGTCAACTGTGAGTCCAGCGGAATCTAGGGACCAGGTTCCTAAGGCAATCTCTCAATGGAAATTTGTTGTTGAGGCTACACTTCTTTCTCTGAACAGGCAAGGTCTTCTGCATAAACAGGCAAAATAAACACTAGTAAAGATACCTAGGAGTTTGAAGGATACTTTATTAAACAAAATTCAGAGATACTTATAGGCTGCTGAGATTGTCTGGTTTGCCTAAGAGGAACTTTGTGTAATAAATGGGAACGAGCAGGGTAAGGTGATCTGTTTACTGATGTGGCAGGTGGCATAGGTTTTCTTTGAATCTGACTCTTTTTAGCTATTGTGACTTATTCTGAGGACCTCCAAATGGCAAGATCTTCATTAGCTGACTCAGTGCCTCTGTTAGTAATATCAGTGGGTCCTTCTGGAAGTTGAGTTTTCTTTCACCCATTTAGGATTTTATTATCAATTGTGGTACAATGGTTTGGATTCTCTGTTTCTTAACGGAGTGACTGGGGTTTTAATCCCACTCAGGTTGGTCCAATTCTCATTAATCCCAACAATGCCCCCTTATTATCTTGCTGAGAATGGACATAATTTTGGAGGAATCAAGCATTTACATAATTTACAATGGCACCCAATTTCACAGAGGCAATTGAACATTTGGGACCCCAATGGTAGATACATGGTAAGGATCTGACCACAGAGTATTGAGTGTATGTATTTGCCCCCCAGTCTGGTGATGGTAAAATAGAAAGAGGTCCCTTGATTGGAATAAAAATGGACTAGCCGCTTGGCATTCTGTTGATCAGCTTCCATTTGTCAAATAGTACACATGGATCTAGCGGCTAGAGTTTGTAACCTAAATAGTTTATCAGTCAATCTTTTCATGGTTAAGTCAGTGAATTCTGGTTTGGAAGTTTCAAGTATAGGCTGCACACTAGAGTAAAAAATTGGCTCTTAGCCATAAAGGGCTCAGAACGGTGACATTTGTATGATTCAATGATAGCTAATGTGATATGCTTCAGGAATGAGTTACTTGAGAAAGTCACTAGTAAGTATTCATTCCATCTTGAAGGATCAGATGAAGCCAACTTGCAAAGAATGGCAACTAAGGAACCATTCGCTCGTTCTACAACTCCATTGGTAGCTGGATGATAAAGGGTTATGAAAGAATGATAAATGCGCATCTCAGAGTTAAGATCAGTAACCACACTGAAAATAAAATTGATACCATTTTCAGATAGCAGTAACTTGGGGCTGCTGTGGTGGCTGAAGACCTGCTTCAGCAAGAATTATGCAGTTGCTTTGGAAGTTGGGGAGGCAACAGAGATAGCCTCGTCCCATTTTGTAAAGTGATCAACTGCAATAATGATAAAACGGGGACTGTATATTGCTGTAGGCAGAGGTCCAATAACGTCAATGCTAACTGTGGCAAATAGGGCTGTGAGACCCATGACATGATGTTGGTATGGAGGATTGGGTGGCTTCTGATTTGCGCAAGTAAGACAAGTGTCAATGACATCCTGGATTGTCTCAATCATTCCTTCCCAGTAGCAACAATCTCTCAGCCATTGATAGGTTTTCTTCACTGTGCCATGCCCTACGGCAACATGAGCCTCCAGAGGGGTTTTTATGAGCAGAGGGTCGAACATATGGTAGCCAAGAGGTCCCAACTTGCTGATATAACAATCTATTTCAACTCTATTCTGAGCAGCCATCTGCTTTAGGCGCTGATGCATTTCCAATGGCTCATGACTCCACTCTTCTAGTCCTCAATGAGCTCATAGATCTGGTCCACTTTTGAAGTGTAAAGAGCCAGGATAGGCAGTCAGGACAACCCTTCAGAATTCTGGTGTATCAACCCTGTGCGGTGTACTATCAAGAATTTGTAATTCTGGAGTTTAAGGGCCCATTGAGCTAATCGTCCATCTGGGTCTTTCATCCATTGTAACCACCGTATTGAGGCATAGTCTTTCACTACGGTGGAATGATTCCCATACAGAAAAGGACGGAAATGTTTGATGGCCAATAACACATCCAGACACTGACGTTTGGTTATACTGTAATTGCGTCGTGTTTGGATTAGTGTCTTACTAAAGTAGGCTATTGGATGATAACTTGGCTTGCGTTCAGTTGAGACATAATGGCCCCCACAGCCACATAGCTAGCATCAGTGAATAGAATGAAGAGCTGATCAAACTAAGGAAGTACCAGAATAGGGGCTGTAGTCAGAGTTTTTCTTAAGACATCAAAGGACTGCTGCTGGGCAACTTCCCATTGAATAGAACTTCTTTATGAAGGAGATAGGTTAGTAGTTCAATGAGCTTGGCAAAGTGCGATAAAAAGTCTTTAGTACCTGACTATGCCAAGAAAGACCTGAATGTCACGCAAACTGCTGGGTTAAGTCATCTTCTCAATAGCAGTCACCTTGGCAGGCAAGGGCGAAATTCCTTTGTGGGTGACCTTATGACTAAGGAATTCTATCTCAGTATGAAAAAAGGAATTTGGTGGGCTTTAAATTCAATACAGAAGAGCGTAAGCATCCAAATACTTCTTTAAAGTAGCCAAATGCTGTTCAAATGTGCGCGAAAACACAGATACATTGTCCAGGTAGACCAGTACACATGACAATTTTAGGTCTCCTAACAGACAGTCCATGGACTGATTGAAAGTGGCTGGGGCGTTGCACAGCCCATGATGCATGTGAGTAGGTTCAAATAAGCCCTCACTCGCTATGAGCGCACATTTCTCTTGGTCATCTGGTGCAAGCTCTATTTTCCAGTACCGCTGGCAAGGTCCATTGCAGAGAAAATTGTAACCAAGCTAATAGGTGTAAGGAGTCATTGATACTAGGTAGTGGGAGACTATCCTTCCAGGTGATGGCATTCAGAAGTCAGTAGTCCATTACTACATGATTTCCTCCATCCTTCTTCCAAACAAGAAACAATGGCGTGGCCCAGTGACTCTGGGATGGTTTTAGTAACCCAGCGTCCAAAAGTTGGTTCAACTCTTTTGCAACCTGGACAACTCAACTTTAGACTTCTGATAGGGATGGGCGCAAATTGGAGGGGCGTTGCCAGTCAGCACTTGATGTTGCACCCCCTTCATCATCCCAAACTTCTCTGGCCCAGTAGAAAATATATCAGCATATTCTTTGATTAGGGCGCCAACCTGTAGTTGCTTTTTTAAGTAATCATGTCACCAATTTCCACCTCAACTTAGGCTATTGTAAAAGTTTCATCAATACCTAAGTCTTGCAGGTCTTCACATCCTTGGACAGACTCAATTCGGTTGACAGGTAATATATGTACATATGAAATGGGTCATTTCTGAGCTATCTGCGTTGGTTGATCAGTAAAGTTGGCCATTAGGACAGTCAAGGGACCCCGGTAGGCAGGATCCAGCACTCCTGGACAGGTAAGTGGTTCACAAATGGCAGGATTAACCTCTCTTTAAATTTCCAACAGTGGTCTTGTGGTATAGTAACTTGAAGAGCAGTACCCACTAGTATCTGTATTTTATACGGTATGACTACACAGCTAGGTTCATATACAGTTATTCCTTCTATAGCCTCTGCTCAATAAGGTGGCAACTTGGTCTTTAATTCAATAATCTGATATTATAGCTTTTCAATGTGATCCAGGTATTCAAGTAAGCAACAGTGGGGTTTCTTCTTCCCTTTCTCCTTAGGAACGTCCTTCACAACCAGAGAAACGCGATACCCTAAAACAGAAAAATGAAAGTCCTTATGACTTATTAAAGTATCAAATTCAACTAGGAACTGGGTGCCAATAAGCAAGTCATAACTATCATTTTCCTACATGATTGCGGGAGCTGTAACAACCAGAGAGCCAAATTGAAGGGGCAAGGAGGAGTAGGCTCCCAGGAAGTGGGTACAATGAGGTACTTTTGGTCCATAGTCAAGGGAATAATTATGATCTAGTGTAACCTTTATCCGTTTAAACAGTTGAAAGGAAATGACGTTGACAGGGGAGCCATTGTTGATGATGGACAATATCTTCACCTTGTGGACAATATCTTCACCTTGTGGACAATGACCTCTATTCAGATGACTTTGGTGCCAAAGTGGGGGATTAATAAAATGGAGTTTCTGAGAGGGGGCAGATTGGAAATGGCAGAGTAAGAGGAAGATATGTCTTTATTTGGAATCATGGAATCTGGGAAGTCCAATTCTTCAGGCTTTTCCAGAACTTAACTGTAGAGCGTGGAGTGAGATAAGGTTGAGGTTTAGGCGTTGTGTCATCAGCAGAGGGTACCTCATGCCCTAAGCTGACTCCGCTTTTCCCAACTCATCAGCTTGCTTTTTCCAACAAGAACTTTCTTGGTAACCAAAGATTTCGCAGTATGAGCATGGGTTGCAACGTGGTTTTGATCTCTGAAATTGGCCAACGTCATGGATATTAGGTCTGTTCCCCTTACCTGGAGCTTGGCGTACTTGGCCTCAAGTAATTTCATTATTGACTCCATAATGTCAAGGATGGATTTAAAAATCTTTTTGGCATTCTGGATATAGAGTACTAGGTTGGTACTGTGTTGTAAAGCAGATAGAACAGCGAAGATGGCATCATTTAAGGTAACCTGGTCACAGTAAGCTAATGCTTTGGCTTCATGATAGAATACTCCACAAATTCAATATGGGTTTCTCCACATCCTTGGAGGATATGCATGAAAGCCTTTTTACGGTTAGAGAGGGTCAAGTTACTGCCAGTTCTTTGATAAGGGCCTCCTTAATGGCTTCCCAAATGGTGCACGCCTTGAAATAAAGCATCAAAATTCTTGTGCCTTGCACTCAAGACAGGTTTGCATATGCTGGCACTTTTGTCAGTCAGTAGCTGGCTCCATTGCGCCTTCATATACAAAGAGGTACGACTGGATTGCTTCACCCCCAGGGACGTACTTCTTCTTAATGGTAGGTTTTAAATATCGAACAGGTTTGGAGAGGACATGAATGGCAGTAGAGAGTCGGTGGGCTCCGTGGTGCCTATATCACCGCATGGGATAGTCTTATCAAACTGACGGCGGATTTCATCCATGTCATCCTATATAGTGGCGTATAATTCATTGATGTGCTTAAGGGGAGCCTTATAATATAAAAGTTAGCGCAGACTCTTGGTCTCTTCAGACTGTTGGGTTAACTGCTCAGTGAGTGATCCTGTTTAGCTTCAATTGTTTGTTGTTTGATAATTATCCGCATGATATGACGATTTTCTTGCTTTTGTGAAGCGACCAGATTGGTGCAGGTACCCATAATCTTCAAATAATGGTTGTACAAGGTGGGGAAGGTCAAATCAGCATCCAGATGTTCCCCCTCAATAGTCATCTCAGCACCTCAGGCCACTAATAACAGCTTTTGATCAAGGG
This sequence comes from Massospora cicadina, assembly GCA_022478985.1. Lineage (NCBI taxonomy): Eukaryota > Fungi > Entomophthoromycota > Entomophthoromycetes > Entomophthorales > Entomophthoraceae > Massospora > Massospora cicadina. The sequence goes on along the minus strand of JAKSZP010009895.1, from coordinate 34,035 downwards.
CTTTATTCAGGCTTTGTGGTATTAATATAAGAAGGATATGGCAGGAGTGAAAGCACCTGAAAGACCTTGAGGACCTCCAGGCCCAGGAGGCCTTTGTTCCCCTTCCCCATTAGGTCCTGTTCCGCTGGGGCCTCAGGTTGTACTGTAGCTTCTGGAGTTGGCATTGTCACAAGTTATTCACTTTGCTTCTGGATATGGCCAACAAATCAACAAGTTGAGAATCAGCTGATTCACAATCTTCAGTAATTTTGTCAAGGAGAGTGAATAAAGCACTTCTAATCTTTGATCCATACCAGTAATTAACTGGTCCATCTGCTGGGCAAATTTCATTCTGCAAGTATTGGATGACTCCAGTGTCAATTTGAGCAAGGTGGCGCGTGATGTCATTGATTTCCTGACAGTTACTCAAAATAGCCTCCCAATTATCTTGGCCCAAAATAGAGGCGGCGTTGTATAACTCAAGGAGCTGGAAGTGAATCTGGTGGGTCAATCCTAGCTGTCACTGCATTTTAATGTGGTTGAGTGCGATCAAATGCATGTGTTAGTGGAATGCAGGATGCACAAATTGTTAAGATACGAATCTGTATGGGCTGCTCATATTCACTGCTTGAAAGCTCTGCTGAGGAATAAAATCGGCGCATATGAATAGTCTGGGTAGAGCTGCTATGATTAGTTCTCCCACCAGGGTTATGACTTTGCCTAGAAGCTCTTGAATTGTTTGGCCGACATCAGGAGCCTGAATTTGACAGATGGATTCATGGGAACTGGGATAGTTAAAATCATGGTTGCTTAGAACTCAAGTTCTTGCAGTTGAGGTAGCATCCCATTCTGATTATTGATAGCGACCCATTGGGTTAAACTCATATTCTCCTCCATATTGTGAGGGCTATCTTCGCTGGAGTTGTTCATACTGAAGATAAGTCTTCACCAGGAGCCTCGGAAGGCCCTGGCAGGGAGCACCAGTTTGTAGGTCTTCGTTGTTCTCTCTGAAGGTCAGGGCCTTCAAAGGCTGTTTGATTATGAGTCAAACGTGGGTCCAGCGGAATCTCTTAAGGACCAGGTTCCTAAGGCAATCTCTCAACAGAAGTTAATCATTGAGGCTACTCTGTTCGCTCTAGACAGGAAAGTCTTCTTTATAAACAGGCAAAATAAACACTAGTAAAAATAACTAGGAGATTGAAGGATATTTTTTAACAAAATTCAGAGATACTTATAGGCTGCTGAGATTGTCTGGTTTTCCTAAAAGGAACTTTGTGTGATAAATGGAAACGAGTAGGGTAAGGTGATCTCTTTACTGATGTGGCAGGTGGCGTAGGTTTTCTTTTGAATATGACTCTTTTTAGCTAGGATTTTATTTATTAGGACATCCAAATGCCAAAATCTTCATTAGCTGACTCAGGTGCCTCTGTTAGTATGATCAGTGGGTCATCCAGAAGTTTTTTCCTTTTCACCCATTTAGTATTTTATTATCCTTTGTGGTACAATAGTTAGGATTCTCTGCTTTCTCCAGAGTGGATGTGGTTTAAATCCTGCTCATATCGGTCCAATTCTCATAATTCCTGACTTTTTCTAATTCTGGATTTCCCTTGCTAGTCCTCATGGTTGCCTTCTGAATTTCCCATCTGTGAATATGGATAGCTGTACCTAAGGTATTCTATCTGGAATTCTGGGCGTTCACTCACCCAGTGTTCCAGGCCAATCTATTATCAGCACGCTCCATGACATAATGAAGTAACCACAGTTTTGGTCCTTCTCCACCCTTTGTTGCACAAAACGTGCTGCGTTCAGTTTGTGTTACAACAGAAAACCCGTTCGCCCAATCATAGTTCTTCCCCTAAAGTTAGGGAGTATCACCAACACAGCCAGCAATTAAGTTTCTCCATCCTGAGGGTAGAAGAGTTGGGTCCTTATTGCTCTTCATACCTAAGCCAACTTGGATGGGTGGAAGCATGGGGGTATTGTTTGTTGCTGAGGCCATGTCCCCACCTCCCCAACCTGCTGTTATGTGCTTAAGTGGGAGCAGTCAAGCAATCAATCTGGATGCTCTAGGGAGCCACTGTATGTGAATTTGTTGGTGACCTTGTTTTACAAGGCAGAAGCAGCAAAGTTCAGGTACATTCAGACAGGACCTACCATGGCGTCTTCTCCTGAGGACAGCCCAGGAGATGGTTAGAAAATAGCCTTTCCTTTCCAGGTGCGTCTTGCATTTTGGCTAAAAAAGGTTAGGCTTACTTACTGTTACCGGTTAAGATTCAGTTGGGTGCTCATGTGGTCTCCGTTAGCTCTCTTTGACACAGGAGCTGCTGTAAACTTTATGATTTTGCAAGGCGCTTAGGGTTGGATCTCGATTCAGATGTAGAATCCTCAGTTTTAAGTTCATTGTTAGCCTCAATGACCTGTTACCCGGTGAGGCATCCTGTATCATTCTTGGTAAATGAGCTTAACTTCTGTAAACAGTTTACCGCTGTTCCAGATTTGCAATTCTTGTTATTCTGGAGGTTGGTTGGTGGCGGCAGCAACAAGTTTGTACTGACCTGGAGCCCAACCTTAAGTAATTTGAGAATCCCCACACAAGGGGCTAAATTCTGTTGATTAATACCTTCTCTCTTGTGGGAGCAATGGGTTCAATTGTGTCAACCCCTTCCCCTGTGGTATTTACAGAAGATTTTACCTCTTTCTTGGCCAAGTACAGGGATATCTTTGATATGAAGAAGGCCAACCGTCTTCCCTCCCACACTTAGTATGATCTGCCTTCTGGTTGACTGTAAATGTTTTAACATTTTTTCCTCTTTACATATACAGAGCAAAAGGACAAGGTTCTTAAGGTGAGCTTGAAAGGTATGCTCATGAAAGGGTGGGTGTTCATAAGATCTCAATCACTCCTCATAATTTTCTCCCAGAAGTATGACAGGACGTTGCAGCCCTGTGTGGACTATGGAATTTAAATAAAATTTTATTTCACAATCTCTATCCTCTTCCCCTCAAGCAGACAATTAAGAAATTAAAATCCTTGGTGTTTTTGAAGCTCAATACTCTGAATGCGTTCAGCCAGATTTGAGTGGTGGAAGGCCAGGAGTGGCTTTCAGCGGTTTATACCAGGAGAGAGATCTTCTGGTTCCTCTTAATGCCTTTCAGCTTGAGAAAAGCCACAGCTACATTTCAGAAGATGATTGATGATGTGCTCAGTGACCTTCAGTCGCCTTAGTGGTGGCATGTATTGATGGTATCCTCGTTCATACCCACACTCCCAAGCAGCACAAAAAGGATCTGGAGGCGGTGTTGGCTGAATTGCAAAAGGCTGATGTCATGGCTTGAGGATGACATGATTATGGGGACCAATGCCAAGGATAAAGCTGCACGTCAGGAGGCCAAAAAGGAGAAGTTGGCAGGCCTCTCTGACCTCAAACATACCTTGGACCAACGCTGGGTTAAGTCGAGATATGTCATGTTGTTTATGGGGATGTGAGAGAAGTTTGGCCCTGAGTTAAAGCAAGTGCGTTAAAACAAACCATCTACTTAATAATGATGGTTTAATTCAGTTTCTTTGTAACGGGTCTTAAAACCCATTTAATTTTTGTAATTTTCAGCTTGGGTCAGCCTTACCTACAATTGTAACCTGATTTTGGTCGATTACCAAGTATAGTAACTTTCTCAATGGAAGTGTGCGCTTATTGGTACACCTGGGCTTAGCACCACTTCCCTTGATCGATTATTCCCCCAAATTTTTCTAAAATTTGTTTACTCAAGACCAATCTCTCTCATTGGTCAACTTCACCCATAATAAAACCCTTTGTTAGTTTATATCTTTCTTTATGATAACTTGGGCGAACCTGTGCACAGATCTCTTTGAGGAGGTCTCACGCTACTTTAGCCATTGGATTTGCACAAATATAACTTTCTCCTCTGATGCACCGTTAGCAGCCCTGGTCCCCTCCAGAACAGGTCACCTTTTCACTCACGCCCAGAGCTCCGTTTGGGTATGGATCCCTCTTTGAGCTCCACCCTAGCCTTGTTGTTAGTCCAGTTTATCTTTGTTTATATATCGTTAACCACCCTCACACTAAGTTATTTCTGTTCCAGCACCATCTGCGGGGCTCAACTTACCTTATTACTGACGACTAGCTCCCAGGTGTGGGAGCTGTGCACTGTGCATCACCCCACTAGGAACAGGAGAGTTATAGGCACTCTCCTTACAGCTGACCCCTATGTAAAACCCTCCAAGTGCAAGTTTTTATGGATGAAATTAAATTTCTTGTTAACTTGGTCCTGAAGGACAGTTATGTGATTTCTCCAAGCTCAAGGCCATCCTCGTGTGGCTCACCCCTACCATCCAAAGCAGTTGTGGAGCTTCTTGGGCACCATCATTTTTTGAAAATTCTCCCCTGCCCTCTCACAGCTGGCCGCGCTGCTGCATCCCTTGACATGGAAAGATGTCTGTTCTGATGGATGTAAGAACTCCAACGGGCGTTTGATGCCATCAAAGAGGTGTTTGTGGCACCCCTTTCTCAAAAACGCTGACCCCAAAAGCCTTTCATCAAAGCATGTGATGCATCATTGGCCACTGTGGGGGCAATGTTGCTTCAAGAGCATGATGGGTTGGGGCATCCATTTGCTTATTTTTTCCCACAAGTTCGCTTCATCTGAAAAGTCCTGGGCCATCTATAATAAGGAGTTGGCTGTTAGGGCATGGGTTCTTTCACATTGGCAGTACTTCCTTCAGGCCGAATGACATGATATGACTGTACAGATGGAACATCAGGCCCTCAGGTATTTGAAAAAACTGAAGAAGCTGTCACATTGCCAAGCCTAGATGTACTGTGACCTCTGAAGTTTTAATTTTAAATATAAATTTGTCAAGGGTTCTTTGAATGTCATCCCTGACTTGCTGAGCCAAAAATTGTTGGGTCAGACGGCAAAGGAAGGACAGGAGCTTACCATAGAAATATCGCCAACCCAGCTTGTAGCCATTGCTCCTCCCCCAGTTTTGGTGTCAGACTGGTGTCCAGACGTTTCATTGGTCTCTCAAGTATTAGTGGGTCTAATGGCCTGCGCGGGGAAGTTGGGGCTGGTTGATCAGCTTGAGTTTTCAGCACATCGATGTACTCAGTACTAATTTGGCAGAAGAGACAATTTTGGTTAAGGCCCAAATTTAAGATCTGTCTTGACTTAGCAAAAAGGTATTTAGGCTCATCATGACCCTCTGGTGGTGGGTCACCCAGGAAATTAAAAATTCCTTGACTTGGTGAATCAGATGTACAATTGGCTGAGGATCTCTAAGGATATCTCAGCATGGATCACTAGTCAAATAATGTGCGTGCAAGCGAAATCTGATTACTCAGGTAAGAAAGGCCTTCTTCATCAACAGCAGCAGGCTGAGGGTCTGTGGAAATTGGTGTCTGTAGACTTCATTGTTGAGCTTCCTAGCTTTAATGGGTTTGATGAGATTATGGTGGTTGTAGACCGCTTTAACAAGTTTCTTTTGTATATCCCCTGCTCACCCAGTATTACCTCTGAGGAAACTGTCCAGCTCTTTTTGCGGCATGTCTTCTCAATGTTTGGGTTGCAACAGGAAATTGTAAGTGAGCAGGGGCCGCAATTTATGGTGAGCTCTTGGATGTCTCTTAATGCTATCTTGAAAATTCAGCCATGCCATTTCACTGCATAACATCTTCAGTCTGATGGTGAGATGGAGTGGGTCAATCAGATCCTCAAACAGATCTTCAGTGTCATGTCACTGCTTCATGGATACCTGTGCGGATGACCTTCTGTTGGTGTTGGATTTTAGGTTTTTGGGGTTTCTTGTTGGTGCTTATTTCACCTAAATATAACAATTATTGCAGGAGATGATTCTTTACTGTAGGGATGAATAATTATTAGGGGGTTATTAACCATATATAATAAAATAAGAAAAATAAACCTTTTAAAAGTATTTATTTTTTATATCAATTTTATTAGTTGCCATAGAGGGTAAGAAACAGACCCTCTTAATAAATAGATACTTATTATTTAAGATGTTGAGGATTAAAGTTTAAATTTGATTAGTAAAACCTGAATCAGGAAATATTGGGATTTGACCTATTGGGTCTTGGAAGACTCGCCTCGCTTTGATGGAACAGCTAAAGGAAAGTCTACTGTTTATAGGATATGACTGTGAGGCAACAATTTATTATTTTACCCAATTATTGGGCATGAAAATAATTTTACCTTGCAGGACCCCTTCTGACCCTATAAAAGGGGCTGGTCTCCACAGTGCTGGATGTACTAATTTGCTGTAAGAGGTGTGGGACCTCATAAGGGCTCCACAAAACTTGTCTGACAATTTGGTACAATCCACTGCCCAAACTCGCGGTTTTTACCTGATTATTGATAGAAGTGTTATCCTGATCTGAGGGGTTCCACTGGGAATCAAACATGGTCTTTTGGCCAATTTATTATCATTTTCTTCCAACATACTCTTTTTACAAGCTCAGACTTGCAATTGTCTGAAAGTTAGCATAATTTGCTTATAACAATGCCTCCCATGCACCTACTGGGGTTTTAACATATGAAGCCACGTTGAGGTATAACCCTTCATTCTCCCCTAGGCTGTGACTTTGCCAGAGGTCTCTGCAGCGGAATAGCATGCAAAACAGATCTGTAGCACTCAATATCTGGTTTGGGAGAATCTGACAAAAGCTATCAGTGATTGCAAGCAGTTTGAGGGCCGGAAACATCTTCCTGCTCATGAAGATGGTGGGCTCTTTCTTCATGCTTGATATGCGCCACTTGCATATGAAGGTGCCCTTGTGGAAGTTTGAAATAAATTTACTAGATCCTCACATGGTAGAGGAAGCTTAAGGGAATGTGGCTTTCTGTGGCGCTTTCTGCTCATTGGAAACAGCACCCCATTTTATACTTCCCAGTTATTACCATTTAAAGGCACACTGCCCATAGATCTTGAGCTATTTGTGATTTAAGGCTCAGCGGAGGTGAAGGTGGAGGTCATTTTAGCATCTCATTAATTGCATTACTTGGTGAAGTACTTGGTGATGGGGAAAGCTTTCCCTCATATAAAAAAAGTTGGCTTAGTGCCCGCAATTGTGCAAAATGCTGCAAGGTAGTGGAAGTTTTCCACATGGCACACTTTAAAGATCCTCTACCTAGAAGGTTACCGCTATCCTGGTAAACAAGCTCTCAATGGTGCATAAAAATGTTATGCTAGCCCCAGTTCCCAGTGGGGGTGCTCCTCAAACCTTGAAAAGGGAAGGATAATGTAAGTCTGGGGGAGCAACCCCTGCAGCTGAATTGGGAGGTATTCCAGTTTCAAACTAAGAAGGGAAAAAAAGCAAAAAGCAGTTCCTCTCATCACCCTGGGTGATTTAGCCCATGAGGTAGATGAGAGGTGGGTGACAGCATATTTATTAAAGATCACGTCATTTTCCTCCACATTAATTACCCATGAGCTGGTGCAGATAATCTAGGGTGCGTGGATAAGTGGCGGCAACTGGGGCCAATGCTTCAGAGAGTTGGCAGAAATTTACCCCTTCCAAAAGGTGTCTCCAGTGGTTTGAGTTCTGTTAATATAATTCAATTGAGATCCACTGAAATAAATTGAGTAATTTGGTTTCAAGTTGGGATTTCCCAACAACGGTTCCCCTTCATCGTCACTAATTGTGGGGATGTCCCTGATAGGTATGGGTGCAATAAACCCCTTTTTTAACTCAATGGGACCAGACATATGTATCCTGGCCATGGATGCACCCAGTTGGCAGCTGAATAATGCGACGCCAATCCACTAAGCAAAATCAGGTCAAAAAGGGAAAGTTGGTGGTAAAACTTGAGTGTGAGTCACTGGCCAGGCTGGGATTTATCTGTCATTTTAAGAATTCAAGATGTTGATATGATGTAAGTGAATTGAAAATTATTCTTGATAGTAAATGCATTCACTAACTTCCTAAATTGTTTTTGTGATATTAAGAAGGCAGCAGACCCTGTCAGGTATTCTATTGCTCCATTTTAGTCCCTTTCCACCATTTTGCTCAATATTAAAATTCTTAAAAAACATTAAAAACTATTTGTGAGTTTTTAAGCTATTTTAGACATTTAGTGGCGATGATTTCCAATTCTGAAAATCCCTGGTTAGTCCTTGTGGCTGCCTTCTGCATTTCCAATCTGTCAATATGGATGGCTGTACCTGAGGTATTCTGGCTGGGGCTCTGGTTGTTCCCTTACCTGGAGTTCCATCCAGTCTTTTTATTATCAGCACGCTCCATCATAGCTAAGGCTCGAGTGAATTTGTACACTCTCCTATCCCTTACAAAGTTAATTTTTAATTTTTATCTGGGAGTATGTGACAGGAGATGACACATTTGAGGGATGGGATGGGCGAGTAATTTGGAATATTTTTAAAAGTGGGTAGCAAATGAAGTGGTTTAGTGTTAGTTGCACAACCTTGGCATTGCACCTTGCTGTGGGTTACTGTTGTTAGGCCTCAGTTACCTTGGGTAAATGGGCTTTCCATTAACATGTTTGGTGCACCACAGAAATTTCAAACATTTGTGAAATGGCCCATGACGCTACTCACGCACACTGTTTTGGTGGAATGGCATACTCAAACAGCTAGTAGCCAAAGTTTCTGTTTAAACTAAAATGGAAGTTATTAATGGCCTTAGCTGGGTCAGACCCTTGGGGGCTTACAGTGGTGGCGATCCAATTATTATGAATCGCCTTAACGCTAGAAAGAAAATTAGCTTGCTGCAATTAAAGCTTGATGCCTTAACCCTGCCTGGAAGTTCCAGTCTTCAGCTAGATTTTTGGGATTTGTGCTTTATATCTTTGCTAAGTGCACCACTTCCTCCCAAACTCTTACCACTTTTTTACATAAAACATACCTGTAGTGCAATGAATCTTCTTTGTTGCACACTGCGCACTGCCTATGCGTGGCATATGAGCACTCCCCTGTGTAAAAAAGGCGTTTAACGACTCTCCAATACAGGGTTGCAACCTTGGGGTGGATTAGAGGCCTGCTTTATATTATCCAGGTGATATTATGGAGCTTGGGAGGGTAAAATTTACTCCCAAGCAATCCAGCGATGGTATTGTCTGGATGCATGGGCCCTTGCATTTTCATTGGCTGGTGGCACTGGGTGCCGATTGAGTTTTAGTTTTTCCATTTTTGCCCATGGAACATTTATTGGGGTTCAAGTTTAATCCTTAGTGCAATTTTTAATATTTTAAGATAATAAAGCATCATCTTGGCCTCTGGCGTCACGTCCCATGGCCCTACTAACCCTGGGCGTGAACCTAGGTAGTTAAATAGGGTGGTCGGGGATCCTGGGTTCCTGAGGGCCAGGTTTCTGGCTATTTGGGTTCTTGCTGCAGATGCTTATGGAGGCGGACTCCCTTCCTATGAGGTCTCAGCACTGATCCATTTCATGAAAATGTTTGCGGCGTTGCATTCAGGATCAATTAGCCCCTACTCGCCTTCAGAAGTTGGTCACCTTAGTGTGGTGATCCTGGCTGGGGGGAGCATGAGTCCAGAACCAGGGTTGTAGAATTGACGTGAGTTTTTAAAAAAATGTTGAAGGCAATAGCATGTGTGGGGTACCAAATTTTTGAGAAAAGCATAGTATTGGCAAGTGACATTTTCCAGCCAGAGATGTCTTCCTCAACTTCCACCTTAACATTGTCCTTTGGATATCCTGAAGTATCTTCTCTTCCACTTCTTTAGTTGTTATACCCGCACATGTTATGGGGATCCCTAGGTGTTTGATTGGTCCCTTTGGGAAAGGCATCTGAAAGGGTGGTGGGATAAAGATGGATTTTTTACAATTCTTCACTTTACTTGTGTTTGTTATTTTCTTTTTGTCCTCTTGTTTTTAGGGCCTAGGAGCTTATCATTTGATAGCACCAAGGCTTTTGATTTGGTTTGTTGAGTTTGGATTGGGAGGCTTTTTCATGTAGGCTGATTATTTCCTCTACCTTTTTGGAATCCGCCTTAAAGGAGACTGTCATGATTCTAATATGACTGCATGATAATCCTGGACAGTTAGGGCAGTTTACGATGAATCCGCTGAAATGAGATTAGTTACAATTATTTGAGTGCCTTGAGACGAGGTAAAATTGGGATATAACAGATTAATTATTGGATTGCCTCAAAATAAGGCGATCGGGCATTGTTGACACTCAATGAATATGAATAAAATCGCTTATAATTTAGGCGATAGGGAATTAAAAAATAATTAGCCAAAACAAGGAGAATAGGTGGAATCAAATAGCTCAAGCAGCGAGTGTGGTATCATCCAAAGCTGCTGTATATGAGTGGGATGGGCGATTAAGAGGGGTTGTTTGTTAATAGGAAAAAGAGAACAAGATAGAGAGGATCAGAGGAGCTTATTATATTAAAATAAAGTATTGTAGTGAGAGAAAGTGCCCTATAGTTATACTAACGTTTATTCTGTTGTTACCAAGGGCCACAATTGTCATATTGTTGGTCCTATTACTCAGTGGGCAAAACCCTATGCAAACTTCTTATGGCGTATCTCCAGGATTCCGCCTAATTACAACAGAGACTATTACAACACATTTTTTCACAAAGGCCAAAACCTTAAGTGTTTTTTTGCCCTTGCACTCTATACCAGATAACTGTTTCTCCATCACCCATAGGTGGGGGTTAATTTTGAGGTTGTACAGGATAGGGCTAAGTGGGTCCCCTTGACGGAGGCCTCTTTCTGGTGTGAATGGAAGTAAAATGATTGTAGATTCAAGAACTGAGAAGGCGGACGACAGCTGATGGTTCGTTATTCATGAGAATAAAGGGTTTGAGGAAACCCTGTTTGTAAAGTATTGCCACCCATTATTCCCAGTCTACTCTGTATTATGCCTTGGCTTGGTCTGGAAAGCAGAGCGTGCTCTTGGATGCTCCTCCCAGTGTGTTTGTTACTTAGTGATGTTGTCCCAGATGCTCTTCTTTGGTGTAAAACCATGCTGTTGTGGGGCAATGCACTTTTGGCTTTTTCTGAGAGACGCTTAACCATAATCTACTCATTATCTTTATATCCTAGTTGATTAGAGATATTGGGCGCCAGTTGTTCAGGTTAGTACAGTCCCAATTTTTGTGGAGCACTATGGTATAGGCTTCCGCGCCTCCTGGGATCACCCTCCCCTCTTGCAGACTTGAGTTAAAGAGAGATAGCATGGGCTTCTTTATTGCTTCATAGTGTGATTTATAGTACTCATAGGGGGTGCCGTCTGGTCCTGGTGACTTGTTTTTATGGAGCCTCCGTAGAACCTGTGCTAGCTTATCCTCCGTTATGGGTCCAACAAGGTTGGCCAAATGCTCGGCGTGGTTGAGGACAGCATTGATGAAGTAGTTCTTAGCAGCTTCCTCTGTTTGGGATGCCTAATACAGTTCTGAGTAGTAGGAGTGGGTGATGGATGGTACCTCTTCTGGGTTGCTAGTGGTTTGGCCTTCACAGGTTTTGAGTTTGGTGAGACTGGCATTTTTTACCTCATTTTGTAAGTCTGATTGAAAAGCTTGGACGTTCAATCCCCCTGAACAACCCATCTGGCACCTGCTTGGAGGGCCTCCATGCTCATTTGGAGTCGTTTATGTTTCTTGAAAATTATGTCTGTTTCACCCAATCTCTATCCCACTGTGGTGAGTAGCCGCTACAGGGTTGGTATCTTTCCAGATGGTTTAATATTCTCTGAGCTTTTAAAATTCTGGTATTTATTTCCTTGTGCAATGGGAGGCTGCGTGGGTTGTGGCGGATAAAACTTCCTTTTTAAATATTTGGCAATTCTGCCATAAGATTTCAGAGTCAGTGCATTTGCTTAGTTCTTCTGCATGAAAGTTTGTCTGATCTTCTACTTGAACCAGATCCACGTTCTTTGGAAGCATCCTTTTCCAGCGGTGGTTCTTGGGCAGTTCTTCTTTTGATTAAGTAAAAATTTTCACCATTCTATGGTCTGATAGGTATAGGTCAATCATTGCAAAATCTTCGACTTGTGATTTTAATGACACGGGTATGAGTATCCAATCTAGTCTAGTCGCGCTGATTAGTTGATTACCTACAATACTTAGCCGCGTCGGATTTGTAAAATATGATTTTGAGAATGGTTTGGCATCTAGAAGGCCTTTGCTGTCATTAATTGCTGTAATTAGCTCGATCCTAATGTTGGGTTCGTGACATTTGGCCATCTATCACATGTTCCATCCATCCAGAAATTATAGTCCACTAGGTAAATCGTTTCTTCTGGAAGGTCCAAGTCAATTAAGTTGCTCAGAAACTCTTACCTTTTGTCCTCTTCAACAGGGGAATATTGATGCGGCCTGATATAATTTGTTCCCCCATTTGAAGACCAGATCTAAAACCCTACTTCCAAATGAGAGTATTAGTTGGTGATTGTGATGGCAGCTGATGCTTTAACTACAAATCCACATAAGCTGGTCCATAATGTTCGTGAAGGGAGAAAGAGCCTGGACCACTTTTCTACCTTTCCAGAGGTGCACTTGCATTCCTGCAAGGCAAGAACGTTCACCGGTGGGTTTATCAGGAAACCTCTATTTTTATCCAGGGGACTTAGTGGATGAGAGTACTGCTATGTTAGGAATCCCATTCATTAGTGAGCTCAGCACAACTGCTATGACTGCATAGGGCCATATTGGCCCTGTACAGTTGAGGTGGCCTGCTTGTATTTGGACCTAGTCATAAGACCCTCATAAATGGTTTGGGCTGGTGGTGTATTTGATTGCCATTCTGGTGCCCCAGAGTTCCAATTTGGGTTCTCTGTACAGTGAGAACTATTGTCCTCCATACCGTTGAGGGTTGAGCAACTGTTGTCTTGTGTGACGGGTTTGTTGACTGAAACTTGAATGGGTTGGGCTCCATTGTGTACAGTTAGGAAGTGTGCATTGTCTATTTCTAATTGAAATGCCCACTGCTCATTATCTTGTGGCTGCTGGGCTGTCTTAGGGGCGGTCATAATAGAGAGGTGCTCATGTTGTTGCTCAATGTTGCACTTGGCCGCTTCCTCCTGAGCCCTGCTTCCTTCTCCTCCTTCTGATTCTTCTGCTTGGCCTTCTCCGCTGCTTTTCTGGCCATTTTCGCTTCTTTGTGTTGCTCTGGGGAGACTGGTTGGACCACCTCATAGTTAGCCTGTGATCTTTAAAGGCGGGCTGCTAATGCGTCCCCCTGATCTATTTCCTTTGGACTTTCTTCACGCTTAAAAAACTTTCTTCCCTACCATGTAGCTGGACAGGAATTGTTTTTATGCCCTAATTTTTTTGCAGCTCGTGCATATGGGCGGGCTCTTTTCTGGGCGGACTGAGAAAGGGCGAGACTGATTCCCCTTTGGGTCTAAAAGTACGCTTTGTATGGGATTGCGTTGATGGTGCCCTCGTCATCCATGCTTTGACGTATCATTGCTACCGCCTTGTTTGTAGCCAGGTGGTGCAAGAGGCGTTTTTCTCCATTTCAAAGTAAATTAGTTCTACAAATGCGCTCAGGACGCTTGTTAGCGCTGTCACCAGTTAGTCTTAATTTTCAGTGGTTGGGAGTCCTTCTAGGACCACAAACAAGTTTTCATTATCTCAAAAACAGGTGGGTGTGATTGGTTTTGTCTTTAATTTGCTCAGGCTCCTTGCCTACTCTCAGCTTAGTGTAGGTGACTACAAATGGGGCAGCTATGGCAGCGTCCGCAGCTTCAGCAGTAGCAAAGTCAAGGTCTAAGGTTCCCAGTGTGAGTTTTTTCAGTAAAGCTTACAGCTTCTGGGAAGCGTCCTGGGTTAGCCCAACAATCTGCTTCATATCTTAGAGGTCTTTCAAAGCCAAAGTTTATGCACACATTAATTTCACGTGAGGATTTAGGAAATGCATGGCTGATGTTGCCAGTTCGGTAAAAAACTTGAGCCATCTTGATATAATCACTATTTGGGATATGGTCCCTTTTTTAAACTAAGGTTAAAGTTGAAAGCTGGGCTTTTTGGACCATGCTGTTTCCCTTCATCGCTGCTGCATAAGTGCGTAAGTTCATTGAAATCCAGTCGCTTTGTCATCCCCTGATTGGACAGAACAATTAAGACAAGTTGTGATTGGTTGAATCAATTTAATCACCTGTAAACAAAAGTGATTCTTGCAGGAAAGAAAACCCTCTAAAAGCTTACTATATTGGATTTTACTAAGACTATGATTTATAATATCATGAAACAAATATAAACACCCTCCTTACCCTCATTTGAGTAGCTATATAAAAATATCTAACGATATTATGCTCCCATCATTCAAGGAGCCAGTATATAAGCCCACTCCTTTATCCTTTGTAAATAACTATAGAATCTTGACAATATTATAAGTTCATAATCATAGCTCAAGTAAATAGTTCCTCTCCTTATCATTATTAATTAACTATAGACTATTTAACAAGCTTATGATCCTTACAGTTAATACTCAAGTGCATGTAGACCATCTTAACCCTTATAGAATAATTTATAGATAACTAATTAAAAAGACTATCATACTTACAAAGAAGGATCAGTATAAGACCCTAACCTTATCCTTACTAAATCAATTATATATTTAGTTGTATACATTAAGAAAAGTGATTAATACATATAATTACCTTGTATACAGATACTTTCCTAGATTTTTATAAATTAACTTTAGAAATCTTTAAAACATCCTTTTTTCCTTATAAGTAAGTCTCATGTATCTAGATCCTCGCCTTGAACCTTATAAGATTAACTATAGTTAACTTTTTGCTAAGTTTGAGATCCTTAAAATCAAAGATCAAAGCTTTAGACCCTCTCCTTATCCCTTATCAGTGTAACGTTATAGATCTCTTACAAGTTATTTTTAGGAAAACAACATGCCAAGTGAAGATTAGGATCTGGAATGTAATGCCTCAGCACTTAAAGTATAATTTATAAACAGCATGGTATAGCTGCATCTGAATCACAGGGACATCTTTTTAGAAAGTGATATATGGCTTTTGTGAGATGGGAAATGATTGATGGGCTTTTGGGTGAATCTGCACTCTAGCTTCCTTAACATCCTTTAAAGATAACCTGTTGGTCAACGACCTTATTACAGCTTGAGAGAATATGGGAGGCCCATATAAGCCTTATAATATAATAACAAGGAAATATCTCATATGAAAAAATAAAAGGGGAAATTTTAGGGAAAAGTTTCTAATGTGTGAAAAAATATTTTACCCTAAATCATACTATTATCAGGGTACTGGGGTTTATATTTGGACGTAAAGGTATAAGTCTTAGATTGGGGATACAAAAGTATGTATTGGGGAAGCTATTCTCAAAATCGTTATGTAAGTTTACAATGCTAACTTCCTAATTTATAGCATTTTATTATTGTTTCTGTTGATATTCAACTATGTTATTATTGATCAAATTTTTCGCGCTACTTTTGAACGATTTTAGGTAAGTCTCAAATGCCCAAACATGCTTTGCCAAATTTAGAATCCAATGAATGGATTTGTCATTTCCAATGACATAATTATTATTATTGATTGTAAGATCAAGAAGGAGCGCACTAAGGCAAAAGAAATCAAGTTGGACGCCCTCCCTAATCTGAAACATACCCTAGACCAAAGTTATGTAAAGGCCAATTATACCCAAGTTGGTTCTAAAGGTTTTTTTGATTGAGTGGCCAGCAGATCATCCATAGCTTTAGGTTCTACTAGTTATTTAATTAACAATAATGGGGTTTTGCGTTTTAATGGGGATCAGGTGATTGAGCCCCATTATAAGTTTATAATACCCAAACTTGGCAAACTACAACTACATTCAGAAGACTCAATTTTGATTACTTGAGCTAAAGTACCACTGCTGATAGTAAGTTAACTTATTGTCTAAATTCAGCTAAGTACCACAACAAGATGAACATGGCTCACCTTCACCCAATTTCTTATAGTCATTATGCTAGACCACCATCCTTTTTGGTTAAAAAGTATTGAATAAAAGCCATAGATTTTATTTTATGAGATATATATTATGTTTGACCTTAATGAAGACCTCCTCAAGGAAGAATAAAACATAAATTCAATCTTTTTCTACAAAAACTGTATGCAGGTACCATTTCAATAATGGTAGAATCTGGACTGCTTTGTATTGAAGCCCAAAAAGTCCAAGCTTCAAGTTGCAACTAACAATGGACTCCTCCTTAGAGCATAATCAAGTCCCCATCTAACTGGTCTGCCTGGCAGTTCATATCGTTTTAAACATACTCTTCCTTGGTCATCTTGGTGTTGGCACATCCCACGATGTTCTATTTTCTCTTGTACTAGTAGTCTGTAGCTGGGTGTTTGGTCGTGTGTTTCCAATCACCTCTCCAGGAACAAGAGAGTTACAGAAACTTTCTCACATTATTTAACCAATCCTTTTACTATATTTGCATGCAAATTTTTTATTAGGGCTCTCATATAGTGTTAATTAGTATGCTGGACACTTGTCATGGTCTCTATAAAGTTACCATGGCGTTTTGTTTGGTTTACCTTTTGTACAGCTTGGTATTATTCTTTTTACAGCCAACTAAGAGGGTCATTCAACCTTCCTGCTCATACCTGGTGGTTTTTGACTTTTGTGGCCCTTCTGTAATTATTCCAAAACCCACCTCAGAAATACATTTGTGAAATCAAGAAGGTCTTAGATTCTATTGCTTCTGAAGGTATTATCAAATCAGATAAAAACAGTTTTTCTCCACCCTTTCATGGCATTAAATTACTTTGTCAACTTTCCCCAATTCAACTAACTGTCTATTTAAAGATTTCAGATCTCAGCTGTACCTATGGAGGTTAATAGAAGGTTTAGAACGCTTCCAGGAAGCACATCATCATGACTTGTCTTCCTTCCAAACCTTTTATAAGTTCTTTGCACTTCAGCAGGCAGGACGCCCCTTAGCGTCCTATCTATATGGTTTTGTGAATGACCCAGACCTTACCCTTTTCTGAGATAAGTAAAATGTCATTTTTCGATAAACTTTGGATTCATCCTCAATGAACACTCAGATGTGGAGGGATCCACAAAACAACTTCATCATGTAGTTTAAGCTCTTCTTGAATATTTCCTCATCCCAAGAAAAAGGTAACAAATAATTTGGGTGTTATTGTTGTACCCACAGAAACATAATAAGAATCTGGAAAACACAAGTTCTCTTTTAAAAAATTGTGGAGTCTTTCACTGTAATACTTTGTTCTCAGGGGAATTTAAGGGTCAGTTGGGGTCTAGCCCCAAGTTACTTATTAATTACAAAAATTAATTTAGCCAAAACTGTTTTACCAACAGAGACCACATATATACCTCCCTTATAAACTAACTACTTTTTTAAAATAGAGTTTTCTTTACTTCCTTAAATCTGTTCATGGTAAAACTCAAGGGATGGCGGGGGTCTATTCCCTGGTGTAATGGTTCAGTAATTTAACCATGACTGTTTCATCCATGGACACACCTATATTGACTGCTCTTTGAAAACCTTAAATCTTATTTGAAGACAGATTGTATTTCATTGACACTCCTTTGTTTTTGGTGAAAATGGAGATTTAGCAGGAGTTTACACATAACGTAGTAAATGACCATATCTGATTTAATTTCCACTTCATATTTGTTTTCCATGTCATGATGTAAAACCTCATTGAGAGGGGTCTTGCTATTATGGTAATGGTAGCGACGTCCATCCTAATATCAGCTGAGTATTTTGCCTTTGAAAACTAAAAACGCCATCTTTAACGGGGTTTTCATGATACTGACTAGCCTTTTGTTAATCCTTTCAGGTCTAGATTAAAATCAAATTTCCGTGTAACATATCACCCCCAAGAACCCGCACTTGTCCCCCACTATAATTGCCAATCTCCAGAGGCAAAACAGACTTTACTAAATTATAGCGTTAGATGTGCTACTGCAGAAGATGCTGTTGGGTATGACCCTTCAGTTGTAATAGTAAAGAACTTTCCTACTTCTTTTTTATTAAAAACATCATGGTGGCATTACTTATGCCTGATGCAGATCCTAATGGAGAATTGTTTGCATTGTATGTTATGAATAATGGTTATTATGTGGTTTTTCTTTCTGCTACTCTTTCTACCTTTAAGGAAAATTAGTACAACTGTTTTGGTGGATACCGGTGCTTTTGGGAACTTTATTAAGCAAGTTATAACTGAATAACTTAAGATACACTACTTACTTAATGATTTAATTATGGCAGGTGACTCCCAGGGTTTTCCCGCGCTGTAATTTCAGGGCTAATTCATTATTAAGTTGGTAAGAGCCATTTAGCCACCCACTTCTTGGCATTCAAAAACCTGCTGTACTCAACTCATCTTAGGGGCGAAGATGTGGCGTAATTTTATCAGATTTATTTTGAAGGCCAAAGTCTTGACTTTATTCTTAGACTGGTAAAAATTAATAATCCAATTTCTTGAAGTAAACGCTCTAAGAAATTTGCCGCAATGACCCAATGTACATAGACTTAATATTGCGCCTCATGTAAGACCATTCCAGAAGATCCCTTACCTTCCTGTTTAAGTTTTAGAGTCTTCATTTGATGTGCTTTCTGAAAATGTCTTACCTGATCATTATGAGGTTAATTGTGATTTCAAAATCACAATTGACCTAGATTGCATTTCCTATCATAATATTCCTTTGACTTTGCGAGACAATGTGGCGTTAAATGTTTGGGTTACATAGAAACATGCTAAAGGATTCAACTTACAGCGTAGATCTCCAGTATGCTCACCGCTCCTCTTCTTGCAAAATCAGATGATACTCTACGCCCTTGTGTAGATTATGGTTTCTTGAATAATATCACCATACCCACTCTGAATCCCAACCATAGGGTCACACTTTGCCTGTTATATGGAGAAAGCCAATGTTTCTCCAAATTAGATTTCTTGAACATCTTAAGTCAGTTCCGCATCAAGAAGCGGCAGGAATAGCTTACAACATTCCATACCAGGAAAGGGAAAATCCTAGTCTGGATCATGCATTTTGCTCTTAAGAATGAGCCTGAATTTTATACTCTGTATTGATGCAGCGTTATGAAAGTTCTTAGATGTATGTGCAGTGACATATATATGCAACGTCTTAATTTGCATCTCTGATCAAGCATCCCATGAGACAAACCTGCAGAAAGTGGTAGAACATTTGAGAGCAGTAAATCTGACACTGTAAAAAATTAAAATTGTCTTTTTTAAGTCCCAGGTCACCTTCTTGGGCAATATCAATTTTGAAAAAGGTCATATGATCACTATGGACAAGGAGAAAGCTGCTTAAAATTTTCCCTCACAACTTTGATTAAAGAATTAAGGAGCTTTTTAGGGACGTACACCTTCCTTTTTGGTTAAACCAAATCTTCCAGTGGTAGATACACCCTTGTTTAAAGCCAGTGGAGCAAAAACTCATCAGTGGTAATCTGCCTGGAGGGTGGCTTCCAAGCTGTTAAGCCCATTTTGCTCTCTACATCAGTTCATCACCACTTGGATCCAGATATGGTGTTTATAGTGGATAGCAATGCTCAAACTTCACTATTGCTACTGCTTTGTTACAAGTGGGGAAAACAGAGTTGAGCATCTTTTGAGTTATTTTTTTTGAAATATATCTCTACCTGAGTTGAATTACGCCGTTTATGACAAAGTTATGCTGGTGGCAATGGAAGCATTTACCTATTGGCGTCATCATCTTCATGGTTTTTATTGGCCATTCCACGTTTATACAGAACATTTGGCATTGTTAAACTACCAAGCCCCTCATGTCTTGACCCCACAGCAAACCCGCTGACATGAGACTCTTTCCCAATTTGTGTTCTCCTTTGAGCATAAAATGCAAAGATATTGTTTTGTCTGACGCCCTGAGCCGCGTCCTGCTTTAGCCCATGATCCTATGGAAGTGGAGATGTATAACACTAACCTGGTAATTCCTCCAGGTAATATTGTATCTTTGCAATTCTCCACCAAAATTTTCATTCTGGTTCATAGTTATTTAAAAACCTAGAGGAGTATGGTATCTTTATAAAGATTGTCCTTCTCATTCTCTATCCGCTAAATATACCCTAATTCTTGACAAATGTAATTTAAATAAGGAAGATATAGTGAAGGGGTACCATATAAGGACAATATAGTATGGCTCCATAAACAATTATAAATTTACATAGGACCACATCGCCTAAAGCTTATCAAGGAGTACCATGATGTTATAAACATTGAGCACCCTTGGAAGGAAAAAATCTAGAGCTTATTGCTAGATCTATAACTGGAAAGGGAATTTCGCAAAGTTTGCATGGTATACAGAGGTGTGCCTTGTCTGTATTAGTATAAAACAAAAGTGTCAGCCCCTCGCTGGCTTGTTGTTACCAGTCCAGAAAGAAAAGAAACAACTGGAATTCACTCTCAGTTAGTTTTGTTGTAGAACTACCTCTGTCTAAGGGATATGATGCTATCACAGTAGTAGTGAACTGGTTCACTAAGTTCTCCCATTTCATTAAATGTAACAAAAAGTAACTGAAAATAAAATGGCCAAATTATTCAATTCTCACGTTTTCTCTGCCCATGGCGTGCCTCAAGAGATTATTAGCAACCGTATAACCCAGATAACATTTATAATTTTTGGAAGAGTTGTGTAAGACTACAGACCTTTGACCTTATTATTATAATGCTTTCCACCCACATTCAGTTGGTCAGGCATAGCTAGTAAATCAGTGTTTGAAAAAGTTCTTGCAGTATTACACGGCAGTTGATTATTCAGATTAAGGATCACACCTTCTTTTAGCGAAATTCATCTACAACAACGCCAAGTATATTTCTATTGGGTATTCTCTCTTTTTTTGAAAACTATATTATGAAACCTGAGTCTAACATGAAGCCCTCTTGTGGGATCGAGGTGGAAGCTGTAATGGACTTTGCCAAGTTCATCAGGAAATACAACAAGAGGTAAACACAAACTTGGAGGCTGCCATGGAGGGTTACAAGGATAACGCATGTGTTGGATGAGTGTGGACCAAAATATAGAGAGGGAGATCTTGTTATGCTTGATACTATGAACATATCAGTAAGGTAGCTATGCAAGAAGCTGGTGCCAAAGAGGAGATGGACTTTCTGTATTGGCAGAAAGGTGAGTATTCTTCCTACTATTTGGATCTTCAGCCAAAGTTTTATATCCTTGTCACACTATACAAGAGCAAACTGACTCTGTTTGAGGGTTCCCCTCCTGAGACCCAGAGCCATATATCATAAATGGTGCACCTGTGTGAGAAGTTGATGATATAGTGTCTTCACAACGTTCAAGAAGCAAGCTCAAATACTTGATGTCATAAGAGGATTTGACGTCGCATAGAACAGATGGGTTCCACCCTGAAATTGTGCTCATGCGCAAAGCCTCATTAATATATTCCACTAGCGATTTAGCAATGCTGCAGGCCCCAAGGCAACCACAAAAATGCCTCCATGAAACTGCTCCTGCTCACGAAAATTTTTTCTAGGCTGATGCCCCTGGAGGAGGGGTGGTTCCTTTAAACTGGAGAATAATATCATGTCCCATGAAAATTGTGGGTATTATTTGCAAGAGCAGGGAGGAGCGTATTAAGGAAAAGAAATAATGTTGACCGCCCTCTTTGTTTTAAAACATTCCATAGATTAACGTTGGGTAAGGTCTAAGTATGTCCAGGTCGATTTTAAGGGTTTTCATGATAAGGGTGGCCATCATTTCATCTACAGCCTAAGTTTTTTATAGTTATTAATCAGCAAGGGCGATTCAACATGTTATGATGGGTGATGGGGAACTAAGTCTCGTTATAGATACTATATTGCCCAGTTTTTGACAAAGTTAACTAAAATCAAAAACTCAGATTTGGCCTTACTCAAATTACAGTTTCACTGCAGATAGAAATTAATACTATTGGCCAGATTTTGCTCATTAACACAGAAAAATGACCAAGGCCCACCTCCCCCAAAATTTCTTATGGTCATTTTGCTATACCAGTTTTTTTGGTTAAAATTATTAAATAAAACCATATATTAAACTTTATCAGAAAAATCGAATGTTTAGTCTTGATGCAGACCTCCTAAAGGAGTCTCAAATCATATAGGTCATTCCATTCTTACAAAATAGTATGCATATAACATTTTACCATTAGTAAAATATGGGCTGCTTTGTACTGAAGCCCTTAAAGTCTAGACTCCATGTTGCAACTAGTATTAGTTTCGTTTTGGATAACAACAAAGTCCTCATCTTAATAGTCTACCTGGCATTTTATATAAGTTAAACTTACACTTCCTTGGTCATCTCAGTGTTGCCACCTCCCACAATGTCTTATTTCCTTCTGTACTAGTGTTTGTTCCCTTAGTGCTTGGGTGTGTATTAACTATCACCTCTCCGAGATAAGGAGAGTTACAGATACTCTCCTGACATAATTACAAACTTTTTTACTAAAATCTTCTGTATTCTCCAAACAGGGCTCTCACTGAGTGCTAACTGAGTACGTTGGTTTTGTGAATGTCTCTATGCTGCTTACCACAGAGTTTTCATTTGGTTTACTTTTAAATAGCTTAATGTTAGTTTCCCTACAGAAACTGGGGGTTAATGCCCTTCCTTCTCATACCCAGTGGGTTCAACCCTTTTGTAGCCCTGCAGTAATTACTTTGGAAACCACTTGTTGGGATTCACAATAGTTTAAATGAAGCCTCGACTTGGGGCTTTCAACTTATTATTTATTTTTGGGCAATCTTAACTTATAATAATATAATTAATCTACCAATTGATGCTTTGTTGGGCCTGGAGCCTAAAAATGTTTTAACTTTGAATTACTTAGCATCGTCCAAATTCAATTAATATTGGATGAACTTGAGATAAATTATAATCAAATTGCTCCACTAATCAATAATCCAGGCTTATAAACTCTATTGCAACTATTATTCTTCCTGTAGGGAATGAATCCCTATTTCAGTTTAAACAATATATCTACCATTGGTTTAACTTTTAAGTTATTTAACTTCCCTTTATCTTATAAAAAATTTAGGATAATATTTCCTGATCTAGTCCAAATTTCTCCAGGGTATACGCTGATCATTCCTTATATCCCTTATCTTATCCTTTCTTTTATTAGCACTATTTAAGGTGTTGATTATTTACTTAATAAAATAACTCTTGCACTTCGACCTTTAATTAGGCTCTTCGTAAAGTTCACTCTCTTGTTTTTGGGACCTCTGAACCAGTGTGGTTAAGTCCCTAACTATTAACTATTGGGACCTCTGAACCTGTTATTAAGGCTAAGTCCGCCTCTTGCCCGTCCACCTCAGCAAGCTTCGAAGGACCCACCTTCAGACCACCCTTAGTCCTGACACCACTCCAGAAATATTTTCGTAAATCAAGGAGTTCTGAGCTTCTATTGCTTCTCTTTCTACTATCAAATTAAATATATCACCTTGCTCTCACCCTCTAGTGGCATTTAATTTGTCAACTTTCCCCCAGTGCAGACAGCTGGCTGTATAAAGTATCTAAAGCTCAGCCGCACTTATGGAAGTTGATAAAAGATTTGGAACACCTTCTGGGTGCACGTCATCATGACCTGTTTTCCTTCTAAATCTATTAATAAATTCTTTACACTTTGGCATGTGTGACTCCTCTTTGTGTCCTATTCATACTTTTTTTGCAGTTAGGCCAAGAACCTACCCTTGTCTGACATAAATAAAGTGATATATCTCTGATTAACTTTGGACACTTTCTCAATGAACACTCAGGTTTGGCGGGCTCCACCTGCCAACTTCATCATGTGATTAAAGCTCTTCTTGCTAAATTCACCCCAAGGAAAGGGGAACAAATAATTTGGTGTGATTGTTTTATCCATAGAAAATCCTTTAATTATATCCTGGAAACACATGTACTCTTTTTTTGATATTTGTGGAGATGTTTACTGCCATACCTTTGTTCTCAGGGGAGCTCAAGGGTCAGTTGTGGTCTAGCTTCAAGTTATTTATCTATTATACAAATTAATTGATTTAGCTGCAATTGTTTCACCCACGGAGACCCCTATAAATAAAGTTCTCAAAAAAGCAATTCTTTTTTGAAAAAGGAGGTTTATTCATTTTCCTAACTTTATTCATGGTAAACTTAAGGGTTAGCAGGGGTCTATCCCCTGATGTATTAGTTAAGGTTCAGGTAATTTATCCATGACTGTTTCATCCCTGGACACACCTATATTAGCTGCTCTTGAAAACCTTAAATCTTATTTAAAAACAGATGTTTCTTTCACTAACACTCCTTTGTTTTTGGTGGAAATGGAGATTTAGAAGGAGTTTACCCATAACGTAGTATGTACCATATCTAATTTAATTTCCACTTCATATTTGTTTTCCATGGCATGATATAAAACCACATTGAGAGGGGTCTTGTTGTTATGGTAATTGTAGCGACGTCCATCATACTATCAGCTGAGTATTCTGCCTTTGAAACCCAAAAACGCCATCTTTAACGGGATTTCATGATACTGAAAAGCATTTTGTTGATCCTTTCAGATCTTGAATGGAACCAAATTTCCGTGTACCATATCAACCCTGAGAATCCATGACTGACCATCACTATGATTTGCTGCACTAAGGATGAAGAAAAGATACTACTATTATAATATGCTGGTAGATATGCTACTGCAAAGGGTGATGTTGGGTATTACCTTCAGTTGTAAGATTGGATAGCTACCCCATTCCAATTTTTTATTTTAAAATCACATCCTGATGTAATTCATATTCTAGATGTAGACCCTACTAAAGATTTTTTTGCACTGTATGTTATGATTTAAGAGTCTCTGGTTTTTATTTCTACTAGTCATTTTTCTCTCTAGAAAATTTGGACGACTAATTGTGTGGCTACTAGAGGCTTCAAAAATTTCTAATTGATCAGAACCTTGCTGACCACCTTAAGATAAACTACTTACCTGGTGGTATAGTTAAGGGAGGTGCTTATCAGGGTACTTGCACAATGTAAATTTAGGGGCTGGTTGATATCAAGTTGGCTTTAATACCTGGCTGACCACTTCTTGCCATTCAAAAACCTGCTGCGTCCAATTATTTTGTGGTAAAGTAAGACATAAATTTTAAATAAGAGCCAATTTGAAGGCCAGTACCTAGACTTTATCCTCTAAATAGTGGTAAGAAAATTAATAATTCCCTAACTTTTAGTTAAAACTCTGAGAATTATGCCACAATGGCCTTATGTGTAAGTGCTGGTGATATCCCTGAACCTCAACCATAAGAAGCACCCCTTAGGAATCAAGAAGGGGTCAAAGAAGGTTGCCACCCCCTCATCAACCAGGGCGATCTAGTATATGTGGTAGATGAAAGGTTGGTGACGTCCTACCCCCTGAAGGTTGTCCCATTACCTCCTCTTCTCACCACTTTGGAGTTAGTGGAGAAAATCAAAGGGACGTGTCAAGAGGTGGTGGTGGCCAAAGCCATCACCAAAAGGAATGTCGCAGCTTCTTACCTTGCTAGAAGGCATCCCCTCTTAGTTTGAGTTTTGTTGATAGTTGTAAGTTTAAACTAAATGAAATTATTATGTTTATTTTGATCTAAGACTCAAAATTACCTGCCCAACTTCCTTCTTGCCACCAGTGAAGCTGAGCCTACCTACAATAAGAGTCAGGCATACCAAACTTATTCAATTCAAAATGGGACCTCCTGTCAAACAATTAGACGTCCGTCTAGTTTAAATATGTCCTTAGGGAAAATAGTCCCAAATTTGATAATAGATCGCAGTTTAGTTCTCAGAAGTACCTGTTCAATTGGAGGATTGATTATACTTTCAACCACCAAGAACCTCTGATCAAGTTGATGAGGGCACCTTGCAACCTTGACATAATTGTAATATTTTTATTTAATCAAGGTAAACTGACTACAGGATGGACATTACTGAACTAAAAACTTAAACTAAAAATAACGTAATTAATTGATTCAAACAAAACGCCCAAATGAGCGATTAAATAAATCACACTAAACAAAACAACCAACCAGGTGGGCAGCGGAAACTGCTTATTCCTCCATGGCGGAAGGGGAGGGGGGATCTGAGGGCTCATCTTCAGCAGCAGCTATCTCTTCCCAGAGTAGGGTGCGTGTCAAGGTAGATAGCAAGGGCGTCAGGGCATCAAAGGTATGTGGTTTAATATTACTGATGATTGGTACTTCCAAGTAATTGCCAACCATAAAAATGGCAGTAATATATTCAGCTAAAGCTTTTTTGTCTTTATTACGGGCGTCTGGTAGTTTAATGAACATTGCGATGTTGGTTTGGGTAATCTTAGCTTTTGGATTCCGTGCTACAGTTACCATGTTCTGAAAAGTGTTGGTGAAATTTTTTGTGAAGTTCTTTTACTTTAATCTTACTTTTTGGAGTAAGATTTTCAGGGATAACAGGAGGTGGAATTCCTCCTGCGAGCGCTGCCACTGATTTAGTTGCAGCTTTGTGGAGGGGATGGCAATCTGGTGTGGCGGCTGATTCTACTGCAAGCTGTTGGTCACTGTGGAATGGTTTGGCGTTTGGCTTTGGGGAATATAAACTAGGGGGAATTCTGCATCCCATTTTGCATTACAGAAATAGTCAACTTGCAGCGATGGTTCTTCAATGATATTACCTGATTATCAATTTCATCCAAAAACTCCCATGAGTTCTGACAAAATTTTGTTGGGGAATCAGCGTATGGTAGAGGATTGGTTGATTTGTTGGATGTTGCATGGGATCAGACTGGGGTCCAATCCTGCGCTTGATTGGAAGATTCATGCGTGGCACTGGGGCAAGGTGGAGGCTGATTGGTGGCTGCAGGTGCAGCTGCAGCAACAGGCTTTGGGTGAGGTGGAGTAAAGGTCGTATTCCATGCCAGAATTGGTGCAGGGTGGGCGGTGGATTGGTGGCTGTTGGATGAACTATCTGCACTTTCAGAAGCTGCTAGATATGGGCACTTGCATTTTGAGTGGTCTAACTCAAAACAGGATGGAAAAATAGTCCGTCCGCCATCAACATGGGCCTAGAATGGATGGGCGGGGGCAGAGGGGATAGCGGTGTGAGGGGGAATTGATTGGGCAATTTTGTTCATTTCAGGGATGATTGTGGCATATGCCCGAAGCCCAGCGAGGCGCGTGGCCCCATTTGGGAACACAAATTGAAAGATGGGTTGGAGCCATAGGCTGCCAAACCTTCCATCAGCTCCTGGTGGAGCACCTCAGGGGGAAGATGGGTTGGAAAACCAGTGAACTGAACCACCAAGGTGGTGTCCACTAAGAGCTGGGTCCATATTGTTGGGAGAGGTGTATCCTGGAAAACCAGGGGCACAGTTGCCGCTGTGGTGGAATTGGCTTCACTTGTGAAGCTGAGATCAAAGACCCCTTATAGGGGAGGAAGTCAATAAAACAGGATGGTATCATCACCACCTGAGCCATTTTGATAATGGCTTGGTCATTGTATGGGAAAACTTTTCCATATTTGACCCTAAGGCTGAAATGCATGTTGCTCTGAGGGAGCACCTGGGCGCAGCGGGGCACCATTTGGGATCAAGCGAGGTGGGCGTCAAGATCCTTATGAGAAACAAATCATCCAAGGGGTTTGGTATGACTGGGCAAACCAGTCTGAGTGCATTTTCCTCTCAGATGGAAGATGGCAGTGGAGTTTCGCTGCTGCCCCACACTGGGGCAGCTGGCAGGGAATCTGATGACATCAGAGAAAAACTATGCAGGGCGATTAAGTTTTTACTTTTTAAAACATATAAATTGCTTATAAAGTTACATCAAGCGGAAAGAGAGATACAGAATTGCAATACTGATGCAGAAGTCCTCCCACGCCCTCCCTTAAATTTGATTCAAATTTCTAAGCAAAAACCACTCCCTTTTATAGACCTTAATGGGGTTCAGGAAGGTGAAAATATTTTTAAGATGTGTGAAAGAACCAACTATACTGGATCTTTACCAAATGGCTATATCATACCTGCTGTCAATTGCTTGGCCAAACTTTAGTCAATAAGAGGTAAAGGGACTTTCAAGAGCTCTGATAGGATCAATCTATATTTATTCCAATTGAGCCACTCTCCGCCTAACCCATTCCTTGGGTATCTCACTATTAGCTTTTTTAATAGTTTAAATACTAGGAGGCAATAATTTAATAGGAGATCGCTTTTACCCCCATTTTAAAAGTTTAATTAAATTATTATAAGAACTAACATCTATCTGTGGTATATTTCCCCAAAAATTTTAAATAGCGGCTAAGAGTGAAAGAATCTAGTATCTGTAACATTGTTGAAATCCTGTGCAAAAAGCACCAGTAAGCACAAATATCGCCAGGTTTCCAAAACCTCCCTTACCTTCTCTGGACTTAAGTGCAACCCATCAGTCATCAAATGAATCATTGCTGGCTCACTACACGGAATAGAGCCTCAATTCTTGTGTAAAAAATTTGATACTTACCAGCCAGTCAGGTCATATCCAAATTTGGTATCAAAAGCACTTTGGTGTGTCAATTCAACATAATCGAGCATGATAGAATTTACAGTTGTTTATGAACACCCTTCTATTACCTAACTATAAGTACCTTAAGACATCAAATTCTCATAGGTTCTGCTGTTAGTCTATTAATTTACTTTGTTTTACAATAAACAGGAACTTTCAAAAACAAATAAATTTTAATTACTTTAGCTAAAAAGTAGCAGTTCTGCTCACCAAGCTGCCATTTTTTGAATCTGTGCAATGACTAGCCATAATGGCAATTGTAACCATGTTTCTGCCTTCCTTGCTTGAGTGGGGTAACAGTATAGAGCCCACTTGGGTCAGTCTTCCATATTGGATGCCTTGCAGCATTACTATTTTTCCTGCTTTTTAGAGTTCACCTTCTCAGTTTTCCCAAACCCGCGGTATTTCTGCAGGTTTCCCTATGGTATCTACGATACTCCTGCCCCAAATGCTGTTCCTGAAAAACTGCTTAATGGAATCTGTAACAGCCAATGATACTACCATGTGGTTACTTGTGGGAGTGCTGGTTACTTTTGTTGTGAATCACCAACCCTCATTTCTTCCCCTTTTGAATAAATATAAAGATCTGTGGGCAACTATACCATTGATATTCTGGCTTTTGCTTTAGGTTTTACTCATACAGACCTGCAGGCCATTCTTATTTTATTAACTGCCATCACATATTAGACTGACTTTTAATCTCAGATATCCTCACTCTTCTTTTTAAATTAGTTGACGTGATGATTACACTATACCCAATGAACCTATAATCAGTGTTTAATTTATCATTCTTTGTATGGTAAGTTTGTGGATTTTCAGATATTCACACGTGAATGTGGATTTTATTTTCTAATTCAACACCTTTTCTCCCATAATATAATTTCAGTCATACCCCACACTGTGGAGGTGAGTTCTTCCCTACCTTACTCAGAAGTGATGAATTAAGTTCTGGACGCCCTGGAAGAATTGCAAATTCTTTCTCAGAAAATACTGCACCTTCCTCCCTTACTATTCCCAACAAAGTGTATCTCTCCTGGATGCAGTAGAAGAAGATTCCTGTTGTGGGTGCGTGGAATCCTGCATTAAGCAAACCAAGCTCGAGTCTCTACTCCCTTAATTACTTTGGTGCCCTCTGTGTTCCAAGCCCCATATCATCATTGGCTCACCTCTTATGTGTTTCCATTTTGGGTGCGGAATCCTCAGATCTGCCCTCTTTCATTGAAGCTTTCCTGGTTCAGACTCCTGTTTAGTCCTTCCTTTGGAGGTACTGATTGCAGTATCAAAGCCACTTTGGATCCTGTTTCTGCATCATATCCCTCTAAGGAATCTCAGTTGGCTTCCTTGGAGCAGGTGGTTGCAGTGGCCACCTCCATTGGTGTCACACTTTAAAGTGCACAGATAGAGGTAGGAAGTGTTATAGAAGTGTTTCCCATTGAGGCCGTGTTGGGTGGATCTCTGAATACCTAAGTTCCCTTCTCATCTATTTTCACTCAGAGTGTAAGTTCCAACCAGGTTCCAAGCATGAGTGATTTGTTGTTCCCTGTTGTTCCTTGCCCACCACTCCCATTATTCCCAGATTCTGATACCCATGTCCCTCATGTTGAGTCTATCATATGGAAAAGAAGGTACCCTTAACCCTTTGAACCCATATCAACAGCATTGCAACAAGTTGCAATTGAGGAGATTCTCCAAATAAGATTTGGTTTCCCTTTCAGATCCATCCCTCCAATGCCCCTGTGATTACCAAAGCTCAACCAATCATTTCCCGTGTTTTTTTTTCAAATAAAAAATTATTCCTACTTTTTGATTTTAAAATTTTATTGTACCCATAAGGTGTCAATTAACGCTTTATTGGATACTGGAGATGCAGGTAAATTTATGAGTTTAAATATAACAAACGATCTTATTTTTGACCTTGGAATGAGTTCATCTGTGTTGGGTGCGTCCTCTGCCCCAATGGTCTGTTATAAAGTAAGGCGAATTGTACCCTCTTTGGTATGAAAGTCTGATTTTGCAATCAACCTATTGTGGTGCCAAAATTTCTGTTTTCTCAATTATACTGGGGGTTGGCTGGTGGCGCCGCCAATAGGCTTATATTAAATTGGACTCTAATTTCTTATCCTTTTGAATACCCAGTTATGAGGGGAAGTTTCCTTTAGTTCAAATGTTAGAATTGACAGGGCTTTGGGTTTCATCACTTCCACTGCTTCTCCCATGGAGCTTCCTCCCAAATTTCCCTCTGCATTACTGGCATACAAGGATATTTTTGTTATAGAGAAAGTAAAGCGTTTTCCGCCTCATTCTGAGTATGACTTGGCTTTTCATTTGACAGTGGACTTGATTAATATAAATTGTCCGTTATATACCTATACTGAACAGGAAAATAAGGCTCTGGAGGTCTTATTAGAGTAAAATCTTTAAAAGGGGTGGATATTCCGGAAATCATCTTCCCACTGCTCTCCATAGTTTTCGCTCTGAAGGCCAATGGAACTCTGCGCCCTTACGTGAACCATGGCCATTCAAATAAAGTAACAAAGCATGATCCTTGTTCCCTTCCCCTCAAACAGACCATCATCCAAGAAATTAAAAACAGAGTGTTTTCTAAGCTTGACCTCATAGTGCTTTTGATTGGATACATATGGAAGAAGGCCAGGAGTAGATTATGGCCATTCATGCAAAAAGGAGTATACTTCAGTTCCGCGTATTGCCCTTTGGTCCTAAAAACGCGCCTGCCACGTTCCAGCACATAATTGATAATGTTCTGGCAAACCTTGTTTCACTTGGGTGTGGCATGCATTGCTAACTCCTATTGCATCCTCCCACTACAAGCAGAATGTAAAGGACCTGAAGGCAGTTCTGGCTGCGTTTAAGAAGGCAGGTATTTATGTGAAGCCCTCAAAGTGTGAGTTTTTAAAAGAAAAGGTTACCTTCTTGAGTAAAATGATCTTGAAGGATGGGTACGCCATTCCCCTAGCAAACTTGAGGCCAATTTACTTGTGGCCCACTCCTACCACGCAGAAACAGCTGCAATGTTTCCTGGGTAAAAACATTTTCTGAGAAATTTTATACTGCTCTCACAGTTATCAACGCCACTTCATCCTCTAACAGGGAAAAGCGTTCCCTTTAAGTGTAAAGAAGATTGCAAACGCGTGTTTGAGCCATCAGGGAAGTGTTTGTGGCGTCTCCTGTTCTTAAGCATGCAGATTCATCTAGGCTAAAAGTGCCATTGATGCCTCTGCAGCCGCGTTAAAACTGTTCCACTTTAGTAACATGACGGGTTGAGCATCATTTCACCTACATTTTTGTGCAATTTCTCTTCCTTGAAGAATTTCTGGGCCATATATATGACAAGTAACTTGCTATCATCGCATAATTACTCACACATTGGCGGTACCTTATTTAGGGACCACAGCATGAATTGGTTATCAGAATGGAACACCAGGCCCTTATGTATATCAGAAAATCACAGAAGTTGGCAAATCATCAGGCTTATAAGTATCGCGACCTTTGTAGCTTCAACTTTAAATAAAAAAGTTTGTGAATCATGACCTGAATTTCCTCCCCAATATGTTGAGTGATAATCCTTCTTAAGTCCTATGGAGGGGGAAGCATAGGAGCAGACTAAGGTTATTTTTCCTTCCCAGATCTCAGCCATTGCTCCTTTCACAATTTCTGTGGTGAACTGGGCCCTGTATGTGTATTTGATTTCTTGAGCACTGGAGAGTTAAGCATCCTGCTTGGTGAGGCTGTAGTTGTTTGACCAGCTTGTACTGCCAGCCCATAAGAGGGTCAACTATTGACTGAAAGAGGGAATGATTTTGTTCAGGAATAGAGTTTGTGTTCCCCCAACTTCTTGAGGAAGTGATCTCCACCCACCATAATTTCCAGTGGTGGTACATTCAGGGAACTTGAAGCGCCTCAATTTAATGAAGCAGTAGTTCAACTGGCCAAGTATTTTTAAGGATATAATGTCTTGGATCACAAATTGCTTATAGTGTTCTTGAGCTAAGTTTAATGTTGAGTAATGATGGTCTCCTCCATTTCTGCAGAGGCAGAAAATTCATGGACTTTATTATCAGTAACGTTCTTTTTTAAGTTTTCGGTTTCATTGGGTTTAACGCAATTATGTTTGTCATGTACCGTTTTCCCAAGTTTTCCCTGTTTATCCCATGTCAGTCAATAATTTCCTCAGAGGAAATGGCCAAGCTTTAAAAAAACATGTCTTTTCCATGTTCAGCCTACCTCAGGTGGTGGTGAGCGACCAGGAGCCCCAGTTTACTGGTCTTTTTTGGGCTGCACTTATGGCCATTCTGAAAATCAAACTGTGCCGCTACACCACACACTACCCTCAGTCTTATGTAAAGATGGAGAGAGTCAACCAGGTTCTTGAGCAAAGTCTTCTTTAGTATGCCTCTTGTGCTGAGGATGCTTGTGCCTCTGACCTTCTTTCGGCGCAGTTTGCATACAATAATGCCACCCACTCATACACCAACTATCCCCCTATGACACCACCCTAGAGCAAAACCCATTACTTCTCATTAGCCCCTGCCTTCACCTGGAGATGCCTGTCACATCGGACCATTTGTAGAAAATCTGGAGTATGCAATCCCTGGTTTGGGAATACTTGACTAAGGCAATTGGTGATTACAAGCAGTTTGTGGATTACAAAAGCCTTCCTGCCCATGAGATCACGTTGGATTCCTTAGCCATGCTGGATATGTGGCACCTGCATATGAAAGTCACTTCTCATAAGTTTTCTAGAAAATGCTCTTAATCCCAAATGGTGGAGGAAATTTGTGAAATGGGGATTTCCAGTTGCCTCTTCCAACTCATTAGAAGCAGCCTTTCAACTTACACGCTTCCCATCTGTCCCATTTTAATGGAAAAGAACTTTTCATGCCATAGCCAATCCTGGTAAAGGATTTAAAAGTGGCTAAAATTGACACAATTTTTGTCATCACAGAAACCTTTCCATTTAGCCAGTACTTGGTTGCCTGAAAAGGATTCCCTTCATATGAGACCAGCTGTGTCAATGCCCATGATTGTGACATTGTTATGAGCTGGTGGAGGCCTTCCATGTAGCTTACCCTGAAGCTCCTCGCCTTTTCCAGAAGTTTGCCACATTCCTGGCCATCAAGTTGCCAAAGACGCATAAGAACTTCGCTTTTGCCCAAGTTCTTGGTGGTGATGCTCCACCTGTCCAAAGAGGTATTGATAATGTAAGTTCTTGGAGAGCATCCCCTGCATTTCAACTGGGAGATGCATCCCTTCAGAATTAATAAGAGGGAAAATAAAGGCTGCCTCCCCATATCAATCAGGGCGATCTTTCCCTTGTGGTAGATGAGAGGCGGGTGATGGACTACCCCCTTAAGATTGTCCCATTACCTTCTCTTCTCAAAACCTATAAGTTAGTGGAGAGGATCAAGGGGATGTGAAAGAAGTGTTGGTGGCCAAAATCCATCACCAAAAGGAATGTATCAGCTTCTTAACTTTCCAGGAGGAATTCCCTCTTATTTTGAGTTTTGATAATAATTTAAGTCGATACTAAACGCAATCTAATTGTGAGATTTG
>JAKSZP010009894.1:0-40564 GCA_022478985.1 Massospora cicadina | reverse complement strand
CAATCCCTTCCTTCATCCCCCACAAGCACATTGACAGGCAAAATCAGATAAGGATAAGATGAAGTAAGCAGTTTATTTTAAGGCACCGGATTCACTGGCTTCTTGCAAAAATTATAAGGAGCCTTCTTATTCTGAGCCTCAGGATCCTGAGCGGTAATCTCAATGGGAATCCCTGTCTCTCGCACCTCCACCTATTTTCTCAGGATTCCCTTGACTCTTCTTCCCTTCCTCCACATAGCTAAACCCCTTAGTACCATATATGGGCTCAGAACCTGCCCTTCTTCCACCACTCTGTCCTTGGAATCCCACTGGGGTTCGCACAACTTCCTGACGGGCCCGTACCAAAAACAACTGTCATTCTACCTGCAAGGCCAAACCCACCTCTTCCTCCAACGTCACTGCAGGTTTCACCGCCGCCATTGCCAATAATAGATCAGCTTGCAAGTTTTGGCGAAACATGCGTGGAAGCTGAGACTCAGGTGCCTTTGCTGCTCTTGCCAATGCGCGGAACATCTGGCCATACTCCTCCACTGACTTCTTCCCTTGACCACACTGCAGTAAAGCCGCCCAGGCCGAATCCTGCATCTCATCTGGACATGCTGCACGATCAATCCAATCCAGACATTCCTCCACTGATACGGGTAACCCTGACTGCTCTTCCAAAAGTTCTCGCACCCAGTTGGACTGCTTTACTGGAAGTGCCAACAGAACCTGACTTAACTGCAAGGCAAACGAATCCTCCCCACCCGCTGCCTTTGTCAAACGTCCCTGAAACTGAACCTGGCTAAACGTCTGGTGGATCAGTTCCAAGTCTTCCAATTTCAAAACCGTGGGAATTCTTCCTTTGTCCTTCCCAGGCCCTACCACTTTCCCACCATTCCAGGACACACACTCCAAAACCCGGTATAATTCATGAAGCAAAAAGGCGGTGGAGAATATCACCACAAGAGTGTTGCAGTATGGTTATACCACTTTGGAAACACAACTTCTTCTGGCACCTCTTTTGCTTGCCACCACAACGACAGGAAAGTAAACGAGTTCTGTTTAATGTAACGCACTGGCTCCTTCCAATGAGCCACGAATGAGTTGGGCAACAGGATCCATGTCATAGACCATAGGGCTGACAGGGCTCCTGATACTACTCTCCTTGTGCGCGCGCTACAAGATTGGACAAGCACACCCTGGAAGACAGTTGCAAATATACTTAACCCCAGCAACATGCCTTGACTCCAAGACAAGGTATAAAGGGAGGCAATAGCTCTCCCAAGCTCACTCTCAAAGTCCAATTCTTGTTGATTCAAGCCAAAAATGGCTGCAGTTAGGCAATATTTTAAATAAACTCAAACTATAAATATATGAATTTTAAAGTTCTTTTATTTAATATTAGCCAGGTTGATAGAAAACAGAACTGAGAAGCCTCCAGCTCCCAGTTCCTTCCCTATATACACATGCTACAAGCTAATATAAAATATAACACAAGCTTATGGTGCTAATTTGACTGATGCTTGGTGTAAACCTTACAGCAGGATCGCGGAATCCTCACTCAATGGTTCTGTGCCAGTTCCGATCCTCAACAGTTCCGCACCAGTTCCATTTCAAATTCCAAATGAACCGCGAAAATTCCAAGCACCTGTTCCATTTCATTCTTGATTCGAATCCAAATTGAATCTTGAAACTCCCCATTTTACTTGATTCTCGTTTTTCCTTGACTTGGACGCCCATCTGGCTCCTTGGCCTCCTTCAAGCTCCTGCCCCTTAGGCGTCCCTGCCAGGACCAACTCCTCCTCCTCCTCCATACATCCAGACACAGCCTGCCCTGTCTTACCAAAGATCAGGGCAATGTGATGCTGAGGATAGACCTCAACCGTCACAGAGTCCATCAACTATGATGTTCTGGACTATCTGGCTTGTTGTGTGGAGTGTCAGTTGCAAAAACTGCATAAGAACATAACTGGATATCAAATGTTCATCCATGGATTCGCCTGATATGCGGTGTCCATTGATGTGGTGGGATCACTGATGATGAGAACAAGGGGAGTCAAGTACATCATAGTTGCAACTGACCATCTGAAAAAATGGGTTGAGACAAAGGCCCTGGTGAAAGTAGATGCTACCAGCACTAAAAAGTTTATCCTAGATCAAATAGTATACTGACATGGATGCCTGCAGGTCCTGATGAATGACAATGGAATGAATTTCACACCTTATGTAATCCCACGACTAAATTAAATAATGGGGATCTGAGGAGTTATGTCTGTACCCTACCAGCTGGAGACAAACGGGCTGGTAGAATGAGTCAATGGGACGCTGGCTGCAACGTTGAGGAAGCTGGGCTCAGTAAGAACTTCTGCGTGTGGAACATATCTTAGTTTGGTGACATTTGCATACAATATAAATTATCATACATGATGGGAAATACACCGTTTGAGTTGCTATATGGAAGGAAGGCCGCGTTGCCACTGATATTATATTCAGTGGTGGAACTAACACTGGGGACGAGTGCCAAGCAGTACCTGAACTAATTGATGAGTATCCTAAAAAATGCAATCACAAGTATTAGATACAACCTTGAAGAAAAGGATATGAGAAAAAAATGGCAGATGATAAAAAACAATTAGCCTTATAAAAATACTAAATAGGTGAAAGAGTTGCCTATTGTGATATATAAGGTTTTAGGAGAAGAAACAAGATGGATGCATTGTGTTTGGGTTTGTTTGAGATTATTGCTAAGATGGCAATGGATGCCTACTCTATCAAGACCCCTTGGATGGAAGGATAATAAACCAAGTCCATGATAAGTACTTAAAGTGGTGGATCGATGAAAATAATGAAAAAGAGTTCCCAAAGGACCGCTGAACCATTAAGTTAGTTATGTCCTAATGATTTGGTTAATTCCAAAAAAGGACCGCTGAACAAAACTAGATGGTTAAGTCTTAAAAATTAAGACCTTTGAACTATAGAAAACTTATGGATCTAAGTATAACTAGGGGGGGTGGAAGGCGAGTTGGTAAGGGCATATGGCTACCAACCTGAAGGTTGCGGGTTCAATTCCTGCCCTTTGCATATCAATCGGGGTGCCAGCCAAAGGAAGCTATTGGCGGTTAGTAGGTCTAATAACACGAAAACCTTACCCATGACGTAACCAGAAAAATTTGAGTCCCAATCTGGAGGTGGAAAAACTTTCTTTGATGGAGTTGGCCCTGTTCAGGTTTCATGTCATTTCTTTCTTTCAGTAATGCCTGTCCCCTGGTTGGCTTGCCTCAGTTAAATAAAAAAATAAAAAAATAAGTATAACTAGGAACCAGTTTGAGGGAATAAAATAAAAAGATGGACCGCTGAATCAAGAAAAGGTTAAGTCCCATAGAAAAAAGAAGAAAAAAATAAAAGACTGATAAAAATATGAAAAAAATTATTAAAAAATCATAGAAAAAAGGTATATTCATAATTTTTACTTTTTTATTGACTATCCTCAACTCAGGAATGATTCCACCTATGTTTCTCTTGGGGGAGAGAGGATGGCTCATAGTAGGAGTAAACAACCCATCAAATCTATGTGAGATTGGATGCTAGCAAGGGCTAGATCTACTCAAAACCAAGTTTGTTGAGCAGATGCTGATCCCTGCTAGAAAGCAACTAGGGGAAGAGAGATGAAAATTTCAGAACATGACAAACGCAATACCCTGGAGCAGGGAGGGAAGCAACAGAACAAGAAGAGGCAGTTGGCAAATAACCCTGAGTTATCCCAATATGGCACTGGAGCAGGAATATTGGTCTTGGAAGCATGACAATGGGCTTCATCAATAAATTAGACATATGGGTCAGCATCAAACAAGGGATACCAGGTTGGGGTTGCCAAATCATGCCCCTTATTAAAGACATCAGTGGAAGATACTGATGGGATGCACCAGAAATGAGATAGTCACGAAAGTAACAAATAGCATCCTGAAGATGATGACTATAAGCTTGATGGAAGCAGAATAAGAATGAGCAATAAAAGCCAGGAGAGGCTGGAAGCTTCATGGTCCAACTTAGAAAGAACTTGGCTGGCAAAAGAAAGAGCATAGGCTGCAACATCTTGATCTAGGATGTTTTTGAGATTGTAGGAGTTCAGAGCTATGGGCAAAGCCTTGGTTACTTGGGCTCTTAATTCTGCATAGGGGAGTTAATAATGTTCACTGTTTCCAATGGCTAGTTTGATTGCCAAAACAGCTGGCTTGTAATACTGGCTGAGTCAGAAAAGGAACTCTGGAAGCAAGTCTGATCCAGTGAGGAATGATCGATCAAGAGTAGAGAGCATTTCTTCAGGAGGTTTAAATGATGATGGTAGGAGTATCTGTGAATGGATCCAAATCCAGGAGAGTTTCAAAATCTAACTCAGGAATCGATGATAGAGGAAGGATTGGTTGTAAGTCATTTGAGACAATCACTAACTGGTTTCATCAGGGTTGGTTACCATTTCTGGTAGTTCCACAGAAGGACTGGCCATGGGTACTTGACTGGGAGTATGAGTCCTGGAAGGATCATAGAAGAGGTTCCATTGTTCAGATTGACTCATCAGTTGGAAGAGCAGAAGGTCTTTAGTGGACATGCTATCAGGCAGTTGTTGGTAATGAGACTCTGAATTTGACATATGAGCTGGATGAGAGAGAGGATGTAGGACTTATATGATAGTTGAAATTATGCACTCTGAAATCAATTAAGCTCTAATTTCAGAGAAATTAGTCTCAAAATTAATGGGATAAATTTCAGAGAAGAATTAAGAATGATATGAGCCAAGAGGGTAATATGAGAAAAAAACAAGGGTGAATATAAATGAGCATTCTTAATTGCACCATGAAATGAATATTGACGGCAAGGATCTCTTGTCAAGGATGAGGAGAAAAATCAGGATGAAAGGACGCCAGACCAAGAATCCTGAATATGACAGTGGGTCATATGCCCTGATGGGGGGAAACTGGATCCCAGGATTAGTATTATCACAAGTAAATTGATCAGCCCAGCATGACAGAAGGCCATGGGAACCACACTCTGAGTAGGCAGTAGTGAGGAGGAAGAGGAAGAGAGAGGTGGGCTAATTAAGGTAAGCTGGGGCCTCCGCGTGGTGCAACTGGGGAAAGCCTGTGGAAACATGGGTGAGTAGCTAACACCAGAACCCAGAGAGGCACGTTGGTTGGGTCCTATAGTGGCCTGAAAGAAGTGCGGGATGGTAGTGATGGCTGTGGCAACCTGTTCTTGCGGGTGTCTACCAATCCCTGAGGGGAGAATATGGGCAGGAAGGGGGCTATGAGTTAGGCAAGGTGCCTGTCAAACGGCCTTCCCATTAACTGGGGTTGCGTGGGTGCAGACCTCAGGACAAGGGAGGGGCAATCCTGATTGGCTGCACTTTGGTGCACCTGCTACAATAAACGCCACAATCTGTCAAGTTGGCCTGAAGCTTGGCTAGCTGCCAGTTCAGTCACCATGAGCCAGCTGGTAGCAAAATGGATCATGCAAGAAAATAAAGGCTGATCTGAAAGGACTCCAAGGTTTCCTGGACAAAAAGGGGCCAGAAAGCATCATCTCCGTTAACAGGATGCAGGTGACAAAGGGGAAGGCTTTGGCTTCTCCCCCTCAGGGGCCTTAAACCTGGGGGTCATTGGGGCTTTTCCCTCACAAGGGGGATGAGAGGCATATCGCCTGTCCTGGCTGGTGCAGACGAGCTTCCTAGTACTTAAACAGGGAGGGCATATGTCAGTTTAGGGGGTAGTGTGAGCTATTCCCAATCGCAGTCAGGCCCACATTTTAAGTGGTGCTTAGATTAGTGCAGCCCTAGTGTGGTGGGGGACAGTACCCCAGGCCTTCATCCCGCAATAGTTGCCCACACTAGGAGCCCCTTGGGGCTTTTAAAACTCAAAGAGGAAGAGAGATGCATGCTGAAGGTCAACCCAAGCAGAATTGAGTACCAATTGACTGTATTCCGCTTGAACAAAAGAAGAATTAAACTGAGTAACTGAAGCAGTGTTCTCCTGTCCTGATCCTTTTCTCACTGTAAATCTAGGCAAGGGGGAATTGTTGGGATTTTTGCCCATATTACTAAAATACTAGATTACCAGGGGTCGCTAGGGGATAATTCCCTATTGCAAAGTGAATGGATATTGGTTGACCCTGATTTTGGGGTAACAATGTTTAGGGAATTTTTTATAGTTCACCAGGGTTGGATCCGTCAGGGATTGATATGAGTGAATGCTTAAGATCTCATTGGGAAGAGTTGCCAATGAAATAGAAGTATCTGATTGTTGATTAAAGATTGAGCATCAGGTGTACCAATTGGGATTGGTCAGGTTTCATCACTGACCAATTGGAAATTTAAGGATCAAGTTGTGAGGTGAGTGATGCCACTTGCAATTAGTGAATTGATAAGTTGGTTTGTGACCTGCCTTAATGGGTAACAAGTCCCATTACCTAAGCAGGCCGCTTGCCAAATATGGTTGGTTCAAAGGGATATAAAGAAAAAGCATTAGGGACGCATTTTCTGACTCTTTTTGTTTTAGGTCTCAAGGATGTCCAATGATGGAGTCCTAGCCGAGATGGGAAAGACCATTGCTGATGAGATGACAATGGGTAATTCAATGGCAACGGCTGCTGTTTCATCAATAAGGTGCCAACCAAGGGTTGGGCGCTGAATTCCTACTATAAATTTCCCAAAGAATTTACTTAATAAAGACACACATTTTGGAATAGAGTAAGATCAGCTTGACTCTCCATTTGGTTTCACCCATCCTGGGGTAAAACAGGTACTAAGGAATTTAATCGGCCAGGTGGACGAAGATCCTTGTATGGGAGGAAGCCATGAAAGACATAGTCTTATGTCTCTAGTTCCATGAAGTGAGGGAGAAATTACTGAGGTGTAAGAGGTTACCTGATTGAGGGGAAAATCGATTATAAAGAAGATTGGTGGCTAACTGTTGTTAATATTAGCATTTCTTTATCTCTTACATCAAACCATTCTATCATTGTAAATTGTATCAGTAATATTTACAAAAAAATTACATGCATCCCCAAGGAGATTTCAACACTGATCCTCAGCAGTGCTAGCTAATTTTTTTACCACTTGGCTACAAAGCTTATTAATTAATATTTATATCCCTTCATATAATTTATGAGAGAAGTGAAGAAGGTTCGAAAAACACACACACTTTACCAGAAATTAGTATAATACAAGATATACTTTACCAGAATTCATTTCTAGTCTATTCTTTTTCAAGGAAATTATTGCAGTGTGCTTTAATTGGAGACTCTTTAGGATAAAGAGTAAGGATCTGAGCGTGGATCCAGAGAAGAGAAGCTAAGCTGAATCAGGGATTGCTGCAGACTGGGTGTCACCAGAGAGAAGTTGTAAACAAGGATCTAAGCATGGATCAAGTTAGGCGGTATAAGGGAACAAATATCTATTGAGGACATCTTAAGTATCTTGAGGAGAAATACTGGTCAAGCGTTGGACCCAATACTAGTTTTTTATTCAACTACAGATAATAGTCTTCATACTATTAATAATCGATCATATATTACTATCAGACAACGCGGAGAATTTCACTACATCAACCTGTGCAGTTAATTAATTTAGGGGTTATCAGCCATGAACAATTAACGAAACTCATAAATTTTAACACCCCTTATTCAATAAGGGTTGATTTGTAGCAAATTTTTATTGTCTTGGTTCATTTGTGGGCGATTTTGATTGCGTTCCTCCCAGTTCATTGCGGAAATCATTGCAGAATTATGAGCCTTAAAATCCCTGTGGATTTGGTCAGCATCCAATATGACTTTTCAAACGACCATCCACCAAGGCATACTGCACGATTGCACAGTTGCCAGTAATATGGGGTGCCTTTTTGGGAAGGTACTAGTGGGTGGTCTGCCATCCATTCATGCAGTGAGTGTGGGTAAATTGGCACCTGAAGGCCCTGGACTCTAGCCTAGTTCACATTCCATGCTAATGTCAGGCAGCTCATATGCGTCTGTGTTAACCTAATGAATGATTTAGCCCATATCCACTAAGCATGATATTAGAAATCCAGAAGGCACATGCCCCCTTTGCTCTTTGGTTTGGACAGGGTCTCTAGGGCTATCAGCACTGCTTTTGTCTTGAACCATAGGAAGGTGCAGAGCAATGTCTTGATCTTCTTCTCCAGGTTTGGGTTCATTGGCAGTACGTGGGTGGCATACCATATCTTGGAGAATATGAATACGTTGACAGCCAACACTTTCTCCTCAAGGCATAGTCTTGCTGATTTCCAGCATGTCATTTGGTTGACAGACTTGATGGTACCTCTTGTTCAGTTTCCAGTATCGCTGGCCCTTTGTCATTAAAAAGTATCCCAAAGTATTAGATCATCTGTGAGTTATGAATCAGAGTTGTAACAATTGGCGCACTGAAGTTTGGGACACTGATCCTCATTACTGAGGTTTTCCCCAAGTTGATATCTGCATTTAATGATAACTGGTATAGGTCTAGGAGCTCCTTGGCGCCCTGAAGGTCGGTTAGTGACCTAATAAATACTACTGTGTCATCGGCAAAAGCTAGAATTCCCAGTGGCATTAGTTTAGGGTGGACTAGGCCCCAAAGATTCATGTCATTTGCAGCCAAAAAAACGTTGCTGCAAAGTTGAACTGAAATTGGTGACAGGGATTGTCTTGATGGAGACCCTGCCCGACTGTAAGATCATTGGTTTTGCCATTGGCAACAATTACTTTGGTGACCAGACATGAGGACAGCGTTGATATCCATGATTTAAAAGATTCAGGAATACTAACCGCCTTTAGCGCTGCATGTAAGTAGGACCACGATACCCAATTATAGGCCTTCTCCATGTAGAGGAATATGAGATATCCCTGTTTGGATCCTCTTGTGTCCTGAAACACTTTTTAACTGAACTGATACTGTCCCAGATGCTTCAGCCATTAATAACCCATTTTGGGCATTATACAGCATATGTGGTGCCATTTCCATTAACTGATTTGATAGGATGTGTGTGAGAAGCTTATAGTCAGCATTAAATAGAGCGATTGTGTTCCAGTTACAGAGTTGGCGTTAGATTCCCTTTTTGTACAGTAGTACAATTCAGGTCTCCTAGCCTCCTGGGATTTGTTGTCCATTTCGCAGGCAGTAGTTGAATAGAAATTTGAGCTCCAGTGCAATGCGGTTGCAGAATGCGCTGTAAACTTTCATGCACATGTTATCAGGGGACCTGGAGCTTTCATCTTCACCAATTCTTTTAGAACTCATTTGACTTTGTCAATTGATATGTTGGCAGACAAGCTAGTGACATCTTCTGCCATAAAGGTCCTGAGTGACAGCTTAGCCAGGTTGATCAGGGCTTCTGTTGCCATATTTTTCATCTCTCATTGGCAGAATATCTTTCCATAGAATTGTTCAATTTAATGCTTGATTGTTTCCAGATCCATTGTTACTTCCCCTTCCGCTGTCTCTACCTTGTGTATACTAGCCTTTATTTGGATTTCCTTGAGGTGCGCCAGGCCCTCCTTGGTCAATATCCCCAATAAGCTCTGATATTAATAGGTAGCATTGATCTGTCACTCCAAATCCCGTTTTGTCATTAAGGCCCAATACCATTTATGAGTTGTTCAGTACTCACTCCACCATTCTTCACTGTCCTGCTGGGAAGTTTTTTAAACTCTCCAGTGCATTTTTCAGCTGCTTTGTGGTGGGAGATCGCTTATAGGTAGTCACTTTTTTGAACTTCATGCTATTGTGCCTAACCTTCTCTTTAACCCAGACCCAACTTTCTAGAGGATCTATCTCCAGATGACGATCCAGATATGCGACCAGTCAATCCAGTTCAGCTTTGATTGTCCAGCGCCATTCCACATCCCTCAGTGTGGCTGGTGCCAACTGTCACTCTCAGTTCCTTGGGGTTCATCCAGATCAATATTAACGTGGACAATCATGTAGTTGCTTATGGAATTTATACTGACCTCACTGTTAGACATCAGCAGCTTGAGATTGGATGACACCAGTATGTAATATAGGCGTGAACCAGTCTGTTGGGATCCAGCGGAGTCATATGACCACTACAACAAGTTGGCCAGATTGTCATCCTCCTTGTTGATTGTGAGGCACATCCCCAATTTGACT
Source organism: Massospora cicadina (assembly GCA_022478985.1). NCBI lineage: Eukaryota > Fungi > Entomophthoromycota > Entomophthoromycetes > Entomophthorales > Entomophthoraceae > Massospora > Massospora cicadina. Next base: position 30,429 of record JAKSZP010009894.1, on the reverse strand, counting down.
AGTTATTCTAGCATCTCATCAGCCTTATGGTTGGGACTTTCACTTGCCAGGAACATATCCCAACTCGCATTTGTCCAACAAATGAGGATTCTTCTATAACTATTGTTGCTTCAGTTGGTACTTCCAATAAATAACTCCAAAAAAATTGGTTTTTGCGGGGTTTTGGTAGGGTGTAGAAAGCCACCACATGAAGGCTCTTGCTGGTTTGCCTATCTATAGTGGTCACTATTAAGATCCTTCCAGCGTGAGCTTCCTTCACAAATACCAGGTCTATTGTCTTGTTCAGTGCAATGATTGCCACATGATCCATCCAAAGGGCTGACAGCCTATTTGGCTGGACCACAGATGGTTTGTTGCACCACGGTTAGAGCTCAGTACCATCTCTTTTTAGTTACCTGCTTGTGTTTCTGATATTAAAATTAGGTCTATATTATTATTTGTATTAAAGTGATGAATCTTCCACCTTCTCGCTTGTATGCCTGCCATCCCCCAATCATTTGTAATCACAGATCCTCATTTCTGGCTGCACAACCCATGGGTATGAGGTTTGGTACTATTTTCTGGGCTATTCATGGAATTGTGGACTGAAGTTTGGTTACTGGCAGATGGTGTCGCTGATATTGGACGGGGTGTATTATTCAGCTTTTGGGGTCAGTTGGTTGGAACTATGAAATTTTCAGGAATTTTGTGCATCAGGAATTCAGTTTCCATTCCCATTTCCCTATAGATGGATAATGGGGATGGCTTTATTACCAGCTCCAGGGGCGCCTTAGTCCCTAATGGAGGTGCAGTAGATTCTTCCTCATCTGTTGATCAGTTTCCTGCCACATTGTAAGGTTTTTTGGCGTAACTAGTTTTTTTTGTTGGGTTTCAATTGGTCACTTTTGCCAATTTCATCAATTTGGTTGTTTGTTTAGTAGTCTCCTCAGGTCTATTTGCTGACAATTTCTGAGTTGAACTCTTTTTCACTTTTGACTTATTGGGCTTTAATTTTGATGTATTGGCTTCTTGTGCTGACTATCCTTTCTTGGGGGATTTTTTGGGGTTTCCTTCTGCCATCGTTCTTCTTCCCATATCATCCATTTTATCTGGGATGGGCATGGCACAATTAGTTTTGGGGTTCGTTTCTTTGTCCATTGTGTATGCTTTGAGAGTTGGGTTCATTAATAGCTCATCATCTGCTTTGGGTTGTTTGGCCGCTTCTCACTCCCATGCTTCCCTATGGGCAAAGTCCAACTCCTGTTGTTGGCGCTTCATATCTGCAACCTCCATAAAGGTTATGCGGAATCCATTCCTTGGCTTTTGGTTGAAGGAAGGTTTTCATCCCAACTTTTGTGCCTCCTTTGATGGTGTCATATTATACTCGTGAGTTGTCTTCCCTTTTTGATGGTGGCATTGGGCCATTGTGTGGCTGGTCTGGCAGCAGAACTGGCACACTTGTTTAGCATCCTCTTGTTTGACATATATGACTCTACTTAGGCCATGCAGGTGGATGAAACGAGGTAAGGTGATATTGATATTTGTTTGAGGTAAGCTGACCAGGGGACAGACATTAAAGAAACTAAAAGTAAGGACTAAAAACTAACGTAACTAATTGTTCAAACAAAACACCAAATGAGCGAATTAAGTGAAACACTTCAAAAAAAAACCAACCAGGTGGGCAGTGGAAACCGCTTATCCCTCCATGGTGGAAGGGGAGGGGGGTCAGGGGGCTCATCTTTGGCATCAGCTTCTTCCTCCCATAGTAGAGTGCATGTCAAGGCGGACAGTAAGGGCGTTGGGGCATCTGCGGCATGTAGTTAAATATTGCCAATAATTGGTATTTCATAGAAATTGCCAGCTAGGTAAATGGCACTGATATATTTGGTTAAAGCTTTTTCAGCTTTAATGCAGGCATCTGGAAGTTTAACAAATGTGGCGATGTTGGTTCAGGTAATTTTAGCTTTTGTGTTCTGTGCTATAATTGCCACATTCTAAATAGCACCATTAACATTTTTATATAACTTTTTACTGTGATTTTACTCCTTTGAGTAAGAGTTTTGGGGATAACAGGAGGTGGAGTTCTCCTGTGAGCATCTCCATAAATTTGGTGACAGCTTTATGAAGGGGGTGATAATCTAGTGTTGCAGCTGCTTTGACTGCAAGCTTGTGGTCACTGAAAAATAATTTGGCATTTGGCTGTGGGGTATATAGTCAAGGGGGGCATTTGGCGTCCCATTCTGCATTAACAAACCGCTCAATTTCAGAGATGGCTCTTCAATGAGCTTACCTGATTTTTCAATTTCAGCCAATAAGTCCCATGGGTTCTGGTTGAGTTAAATTGGGGAATTAGCGTACAGTTGAGGTTTGGTTAATTAGTTTAAGGAAGCATGGGATCAAACTGGGATCCAATATGATGCTTGATTGGAGGAATTATTTGTGGCATTGGGGTGAGGCGAAGGCTGATTGGTGGCTGCAGGTGCAGCTGCAGCTTCTGGTTTTGGGGGAGGGGGGAGGTAGGATTGTACCCCATAACAGAACTTATATGGGGTGAGTGGTGGATTGGAGGTCGGCGGATGAGTCATCTGATCTATAAGAAGTGGCTAAGGAGGGGCACTTGCATTTTGAGTGGTCCAACTTGAAACATGATGGACATATTGTCCACCTTCCCTTGACATGGGACCAAAACGGATGGTCAGGTGCTGAAGGAATAATGGTGCGAGGGGGAATTGACACATCAATTTACTAAATTCAGGGCTGATTGCGGCATATGCCCGAGGCCCCACAAATCATGTGGCCCCATTTGGGACCACAAGTTGTATGATGGGTTTGGAGCCATAGGCTGCCAAACCGTCCATCAGCTCCTGGTGGAGCACTTCAAGGGGGAGATGGGTGGGCAAACCAGCAAACTGGACCACCAAAGTGGTGTCCCCTGGGAGCTAGGTCCAAGTTGTGGAGAGAGGGGTGCCCTGGAATAACAGGGGCACAGTTGCTGAAGTTGCAGCATCAGCTTCACAGGTGAAGCTGAGGTTGAAATACCCCTTGTAGGGGCAGAAATCTATAAATCTGGCGGGTGTCATCACCACCTGTACCATTTTAATAATGGCTTGGTCGTGGTATGGGAATAGTTTCCCATATTTGACCCTTAGGCCATAGCGCATGTTGCTCAGGGGAGCACTAGGGGGCAGCGAGGTACCACTTGGGTATGAGTAAGATGGGCGTCAAGATTCTTGGGAGTAACAAATTGTCCCATGGGTTTGGAATGACTGGGTAACCAGTCTGAGCGCATTTTCCTGCCAGATGGAAAATGGCAGGGGAGTTTCGCCGCTGCCCCACACTGGAGAAGCTGGTGGAGAATCTGAGGACATTGGCACAAAACTACAATGGGCGATTAGGATTTTCTTTTATTAATTTGTGTAATTTTGCTCAGAAAGTTATGCGAGCAGAAAGAGAGTTGGGGGGTAGGGCAATATTGTTCAGTTTCATCCACTGTGCCAGTTTTTAAAGCACTTTGATGGTATGGGGGTGAAGGCATTTTGCAATATAATCTCTGCAAGTTTGCAGAAAATCCTTGTACCTCTCCATAATATGATAATCCAGTCTGGATCACTTTGAGCACCCATTCCCTCTCTAAATTGGTCAGGAGATTTTGGAATGTCACCTATCATGCAGTTTGGTTCACGTACTTAGTTGGTTCTGTTCAAAAGCAAATTCCCTTATATTTTATGACAATCTTAAGGAGTTTTTGATCTAATTCACATGGGATTGCAATGTCAATGTAGCCCCATTTGGGTACCCAGTGGTGGTCAAAATCCCCTCCTGTCATCACCTCATTGAGTTCTTGATAAATCAACATTAACAAGTCAGGCCACTCCTCCTCCTCCAGATGCAGGTGAATTTGGATTGCATCCTTTAGATATGATTTGGGCGCCTGGCAGTCCATGAAGCTGCCATTGATCAGTTATTGGATGTATTTATTATACTCCCCACCTCATTCCATGTGTTTTTGTCAGTTTGAGCTGCTGCACTTTATGAATTGGATTTTAAATTTGGCTAGGGCACCTTGGTGGGGATCTTTCCCTTCATTATCCAGCTTACCAACCTATTGAGGCTAAATCTTAGATTGAGGAACGCCTCAATCTGGCATATGCTAATTCCTTATCAGTTGATGCTTCTGGTCATTTTTGCACCAAGCTCCAGGTTTTGTCACTTGAAGTCATCCATCAGCAAAAATCCCAGCCAGTACCATTGGTGGGTGGATTCTGGCCTGCATGTTGTGTGCAGGTATTTTTGGAGGGTCTCCAACGTAATTGAACTATGCTGGCACCAGTCCTTACCATTACACTGTTCTAGCCATCATCTGTGAAATTTGTGCCAAAACGGCTAAAACTCCCATTTTGCACCACTGAAAGGCTTTGGATGAGGCGAATCCTTTGGTGGCATATGGAGCTGCTACTGACAGTTCTGGGAAAGATTATTTTCAGTCCTGGATAGTTTTGATTCAGATTCCCGCTTTAAGCCATTCCCAGCCCAGATCTGGGGTCATAACCCCTTTCATTGCTGTTGCCATCTGTGGTGAAATCTTGTGTTTCATCCATGGTTGAGCTGACACAGGGTGAATCCCGTGGTGTCCCAGTCTGCATCTTCAGCCAGTGTGGTGACGTCACACCAGAGTTTCCATTTTATGATAGGGAACAGCTGTCCCCAGAGAGTTTTATGGATCGGCTTTGTCACTCCCAGATCCACCCACTCTCAAACATAATTGATACTGGCCCCTATGCGGAACTAGTATTTCATTTCCAATGGGGTGAACCCATTGGCGGACCAGTTGATAACCTCTCAGCAACCAATCCTGGAAGGGCCCCCACTCCACCGCCTCCTCCTTTTTCCAGACCGCCTTCATCAAGTTGATTGTGGTGGATGGCGGGATACAGGTGTATGATCAGTGTAAGGCTTTGGTAGCCTTAAAACTGGCCGCAAACCATGGCAGTGCCTCCTCTGGGGAGAATGTGGTACTGTACCATTCCAGAGTGGTATCAACTGGAATGGTATGTTGAGCTCATTTGAGGGCAGTCAAAAAGTTTGAGAACCATTTTGCATAATCACTTAACTCTGTTAGGGTTAGACCTGAGCTTCTGATGGCCTGGGCAAATTTCACTGGTATGACGGCCTTATTTTACTTCATTGCATTAAGGAGGTCAATCCTGGCCACCATCCATGCCTTCACGTCCACTGGCTTCAAGTCTTCTCAAATGGCAGCTTCAATTAATTTGTGCTCAAGGGGGAGTTTCATCCTCTCCAGGGTTTCCTCAGTTCGGATCCTGATGATTTGAAGGATATTGCCACGTTGAGCAATATCTGGGTGTCAAGCCAGCGTTTGGTGGCCCCAGAAGAAACTTATGATCCTGCCTGATTGCTGCAATGGTGGGCATAATGGTGTTTGAGATCCACTGTTTCACCGTTGAGTATGGGAACTGCTGTGTCTCCCATTGCTTAATTTCTCAAGAGGACATTCTTCAGTGCGCTAACATGTCCTTCTAAATGGGGGTGTACTTTACCAGGGCCCTTATCACTAACTTAACCGCTGTCAGGGTTTCAGCCCCTTCTGGCTGCACTTTTAATTTTTTGGATGAACTTTCCCAAGAGTCTGATCATTTGTATTCAGTTCCTAATACTCCTCCATCCCCATTGAAGATGATCCCTGATGGTTTTTTCTGTCTTGCTGATTGATTTTGGGCTGATTTTGCCACCACTGTTGACTGAAATTTGTCAGGGATTGTTAATAATGATTCACTCAGTTTTTGGTATGGTTATGGTCAGGAATAGTCCTCACCTCCAACTGATTATTGTCAGTAATGGTCCCCAATATTTTTTTGACCAATCAAGTCAAGTGTCATTAAAGATTTTCTCCATCCCAGTTAAAAACTTTTTTGTTGTTGCCCTGGTAATCTAGCCCTTGGCTTTTGCTGGTTTATTCAGATTCAGACTCCAATTCAATTAATACTTCATTGGGATTTTTTTGCTTTTTTTGAAAAAAATTTCTCTTCAGGGTCCCAATCCCCTCCCCTAATTGAGTTTTTGTGGGGAAAATCCCCAACGCCACTGTTCTCGTTATCACTTAATGCACCCCAAGGGTGTCATTGATTGTATGGTTTGTGGCAGAAACTGATCCTGTGGAGTCAGTTGCTTTTACCACGCTTTTCACTGGATTCTTAGTTTTGTTTGAGCTTTTTTTGTCATGCATGTGGTCAATAATTTGTTATTGGTCAAGCAGTTATTAGTCAAGAAGCTACCATTATCAATCAAGAAGTGCCTTTGTCAGTGGGAAGTCATCCAGACAGTGTGTCCATATTGGAATACTTCTTGATTAATTGCACATTTGGCGTAAGTGGGCCATCCATTTCTTTGTGCTTAGCACAGACAGGCAAAAGAACCTAATTAAACCAAGTGGTTGGCTGTAAGGTACTTCTCTATAGGTGCAGTATCTCACAAGCAAGTGGATGTTCTCTATAGACTTGTACTGGTCACTTCCAAATTTAAAAGTGAGCTTTATGAGTGAAAGATGTTTTTACTTTTGTAAGTATTGTCCATTGTCTGCCCATTTATATAGTAAGTACATTAAAATGAACATGGAAGCAATGGATTTCAATTGTGGATATGTCCATCGCTGGATAAACTTTATTCTAGCATTGGTAAAGCAATAGCTTTAAAACAACATTTGACATATGTCCTATGGCTGAGGGTATGTTCAAAATCCAGGCAAGTATGAAATCATAGCAGGATGAGCTTAAACCATTAGCGTTGGCTATTGTTTTGCATTCTTTGCCCAATAAAATCAACTAAATTCAATGTTTTGAATTATTTTAGATGGTGAACAGTATTTTAGCATAGTTTGAGTAATAAAAATCAACTAAACATAATAAAATGAATTATTATTATATTTTTTTATGAGAACTCTCTTTCTGCTTGGTGTAACTTTTTGAGCCAAATTACACAAATTTAAAAAAACAAATCATATTTGCCTGTAGTAGTTTTGCTCTGATTTCCTTGGATTCTCCACTGGCTGCTCCAGCATGGGGCAGCGGCAAACTCCCTCGCCATTTTCTATCCAGCAGGAAAACGCGCTAGGACTGGTTCACCCAGTCATTCCAAACCCATGGGCTGATTTGTTCTGCCCAAGGGCCTGGACGCCCACCTTGCTCATACCCAAGCAGTACCACGCTGCCCCCTAGTGCTCCCCCAGAGCAACATGTGCTATGGCCTAAGGGTCAAATATGGGAAACTATTCCCATACCACAACCAATCCATTATCAAAATGGCACAGGCGGTGATGATACCCGCCAGATTTATTGATTTCTGCCCCTACAAGGGTTATTTTGACCTCGGCTTCACCTGCAAAGCTGATGCTGCCACTTCAGCAACTGTGCCCCTGTTATTCCAGGGCACCCCTCTCCCCACAACTTTGACTTGGCTCCCAGTGGACACCACTTTGGTGGTCCAGTTTGCTGGCCTGCCCACTCACCTCCCCCTGAGGTGCTCCACCAGGAGCTGATGGCCAGTTTGGCAGCCTATGGCTCCAACCCCATCCTAAAATTTGTGGTCCCAAATGGGGCCACATGACTTTCTGGGCCTCAGGTATATGCCACAATAAGCCCTAAATTTAATATAATTGTGGCAGCAATTCTGCCGCGCACCATTTTTCCCTCAGCGCCTGACCATCCATTTTGGGCCTGCATCAAGGGTGGGCGGATGATCTGTCCATCATGTTTTGAGTTGGACCACTCGAAATGTAGATGCCCCTACTCAACCATGACAGATGGATTGGATGACTCATCTGCTGACCTCCAATCTGATTCCCACCCTTTACAATTTCAGGTATGGGGCACAATCATACCTCCTCCACCCTCAAAACATGATGCAGCAGCTGCACCTGCAGCCACCAATCAGCCTCCTCCCTACCTCAATACCATAATTAATTCCTCCAATTAAACATCAGATTGGATCCCAGTTCAATCCCATGCATCCATAAATGAATCAAACAAACCTCAACTGTATGCTGATTCCCCAATCCAATTCAACCAAAACCCATGGGAATTATTGGATGAAATTGATGAATCAGGTAATGTCATTGAAGAACCATCGCTGCAAGTTGAGCAGCTCTGTAATGCAAAATGGGATGCAAAATTCCCACCTTAGAAATATGTCCCACAACCTAATGCAAAACCATTCTACAGCGATCGCCAGCTTGCAGTAGAAGCAGCTGCCACACCAGATTGCCATCTGCTCCACAAAGCTGCCGCCAATTCTGTGGCTGTGCTCACAGGAGGAATTCCACCTCCCATTATTCCTAAAGATCTTACTATACAAAGTAAGATCAATATGAAAACTTTACACAAAAACGTCACTGAAGCCATCCAGAACGTGGTAACAGTAGCACGGAATCTGAAAGCAAAAATAACCTGAACCAACATTGTCACATTTGGTAAAACCCAGACGCCTGCCTCAAAGCTGAAGACGCTTTGGCTAAATACATCATTGGCATTATGATGGCTGGCAACTATTCAAAAATCCCAGTCATCAAGGATATTGAACCCCATACCGCCAATGCCCCCAAACCCTTACTATCTGCCTTAAAACGTACCCTAATCTGGGATGAGATGGATGCAGCCAAAGATGAGCCCCCAATCCCTCTCCCCATCCACCATGGAGGGATAGCAGTATTCGCTACCCACCTGGTTGGATATTTGTTAGGTATGATTCAATTGATCCATCCATTTTGGGCGTTTTGTTTGGATTGTTAATTTTTTACTATGTTTTAGTTTTAGTTTGGTAATATCCATCCCCTGGTCAGCTCACCTTGGATAACTAAAAGTATATTTGTTTATGAGATACTATATATAATATAAAAAACTATTCAAGGTGGGTTAACCTTGGGACAAATATACCACACCAAGAATTTTTTAGCCAGTACAGGTTCAAACTTGAAATCTGTACTAGGGTGAAGGCAGTTTTACCTGCCATGCTAACCACCCTTGATACTACATGTAATATATATACAATGAGTTTTATTTCTATAGTGAAATAGTGAGGGTTCAAAAAGTACATATAATATAAGGATTTTTTTATAGTAAAATTGGAAAAAAATCTACTTTTTATAAATGCACTAAATTTTATTTGAGAAAAAGGAACTGTGGGGTAAAGTTTTTTTGGGAAAAAACCTCCTTTAAAAAACACTAAAAAGTATTAAATAATTGAGAAATTATGCTTTCTCAATAAAATCCTTTTTGAAGTCAGTGCCATATTTTCTGAATTATTATAGGTATTTATAATATATACTTAGCAATGTATATTCAAAGTTGCTTATAGTTTACACTTGGACCCAATCCAGACTAAGATATAATTTGTATTTGTGAGAAAAATTCTATAAGTCATGATGGAAGATGGCACCAACTTTAAAAAAGGGTTTTTGAGGAGGCGTAATTTCTTGATTATTTCATACTTTTTAGTGCCTTTTTTAAAGAGGTTCTTTTTTACCAAATTTTTAATATACTTACTAAATTAATGATCAGATACTGGACTAATATTCACAAAGTAAAATGGGACCTAAGTTGGAGCATCCTTTTTTTGAAGAAGATTATCATCCAAATTGGTCCAATATTTTCATAGTTATGCATGAACAAACATAGAAAAAAACATACATACAGGTTGAATTGAGAACCTTCTCCTTTTTCAAAGTTGGTTAAAAAGAGGATGCTACAACTAAGGTCCCATTTTACTTTTGTATGTATTGGTCCAATATATGACCATTAGTTTAGTAAGTATATTTAAATATACCAGAAGCAATGGATAATTGTGGGACTAATACACAGCACATATAAATTTCAGCATTGGTGATGCAATAGGTTCAAATCAACTTTTGACATGATATATATCCTATGGCTGGGGGTATGTTCAAAATTCAGGCAAGTATGAGATTTTTAATGTGACAAACTCAAATCATTATAAATGCCTATCATTTTTGCATATTGACTAATAAAATCAGCTAAATTTTTATAGAAATAAATTATTGTAGATGGCAATCAGTAAAGTTAATATAATTTGACTAATAAAATCAACAAATTTAATATGAAATTGTTGTAGATGGCAATCAGTAAATTTACCAGATTGAACAATAGAATCACTAAATTTAATAAAACAATTACCATTATAGTTGGTTATGAGATACTATATATAATATAAAAAATATTTGAGGTGGGTCAACCTTGGAACAAATATACCACACCAAGATTTTTTTTTTAGCCAGTACAGGTTTCAAACTCAAAACCTGCACTAGGGTGGAAGCAGTTTTACCTGCCAGGCTAACCGCCCTTACTATATAATATATACCAAATAAGTTTCATTTGTATATAGAAATAGAGAGTCTGAAAATGATATATAGAGATATTGATTTTTATTTTATTTAACTGAGGCAAGCCAACCAGGGGACGGGCATTACTGAAAGAAAGAAAGAAATGACATGAAACCTGAACAGGGACAACTCCACTAAAGAAAGTTTTTCCACCTCTGGATTGGGACTCAAATTTTTCTGGTTACATCATGGGTAAGGTTTTCGTGTTATTAGACCTACTAACTGCCAATAGCTTCCTTTGGCTGGCGCCCCAATCGATGTGCAAAGGGTGGGAATTGAACCTGCAACCTTCAGGTTGGTAGCCGTACGCCCTTACTGACTTGCCTTCCACCCCTGAGATATTGATTTTTTAAATTAAAATTAGGAAAAATCACTTTTTAAAAATGTATTAATTTCATTGGTGGAGGGAAGAACTGCCTTTAAATTTTTGGGAAAAAACCTTTTTCAAAATGGTGGTTAGCCTGGCAGGTAAAATTGCTTCCACTCATAATACAGGTTTTGAGTTTGAAGCCTGTACTGGCTAGAAAGATCCTTGGTGTGGTATATTTGTCCCAAGGTTGACCCACCTCAAATATTAAATCTTCTTCAAAAAATGGGACAAAAGAACCTCCTTTACAAAAGCTTCTAAAAGTATGAAATAATCAAGAAATTATGCCTCCTCAATATAACTCTTATTAGAGTCAGCGCCATGTTCCAACCTGACATAGAAATTTACTCACAAATACAAATTAAACCTTATATTTTATTGGGTCCAAATGTAAACTATAAGTAACTTAGAATATTGTCAGGACAATGGCAGTGTCAGAAGAGTGTCTATACCTCTCTAATTTCCATCAAGGTGGTGCATGGTGCACCATTACAACGCCAGGGAACCCGTTGTTAGTATTATTGGAAGTATAGCCCTACAGAGGGTGCTAGAGCTAAAGAAACACAGGGCAAGGGTATTTAATATGGTATATATTAATAAGGAGTGAACAAACAACAGGACTTGGGTGGACCCCAAAGAGGAGTATATATCCAAGGGGTGATCAGGGCATGAATGGCTTGTGTGCCTCAGTTTGGAGGGGACCAGGGTGGCCCAGTGGTGCACCAGCTGCAATTGTTGATTTAGTGCAAAGAAAATGGCTGATGTTGTTAGGGACCTCCTCAAAGAGGTCTGTGCACAGGTGTGCCCAAGTTAACATATAATAAAATGTAAACTAAAGGGATTTTTATTAAAAGGGAAGATGACCAACGAGGAAGGTTGATCTTGAGGAATCCTATTTAAACAATAGTGGGGGAATCATCAATTGGTGGATATAGTGAAAAGCCCAGGTGCACCAATAAGTGCACACTTCCATCTGACAGGGTATTATACTTCAAAATCAACCAAACTTGAGTGCTTGATTGAAGGTGAGGCTGACCTGAGTTAGAAGATTTTGTATATTGAATGGGTTTCAAACCCCCAAGCACCAAGTAACAAAATTGAAGGATTGTAGTTTAGAATGTATCTCATCAATTATAATGCTACAGCCATAATATGGAGCTGGGCGTTATGCACTTGACCTGAACCAGCCTGAGCATACCTGGCCTGCACCCAGCGTTGGTCAAGGGTGTGCTTTAGGTCAAAAAGGTCCTGAAGCTTGACCTTTTGGGCCTCCTGACGCTCAGCCTTGTCTCAGATGTTGGTACCCTCAATTAAGACATGCAAACATGACATTACCCTCTCCTCTTTTTTGGGTTCTACCCCACTCTCTAGGGGCATTCGCCAAGGAAAAGTTTTTGTGGGCAGAGCCAACTTCATGGCAGCGATGGCTTTCTTGGACTTAGATCTGGCAGCCTTCAGGAAACGCTCATGGAATGCTTCAATTAGATCTTGGTCATGGGCGCAATCATGCGCTGGGACCCAATTGTTCTCCACTGTGTCAAATCCCTTCCAGAATACAAGATACTTGAATCTTCTTACCTGATGGGAGGCTACAATCTCCTCCACTTCCCACTCTGGTGCCCCATCCACGTTATAAGCCTCAGGAGTCTCTAGTGGGGGCCCTAAACAATGCAAGCTTGCTTTCATGGAAGACTGAAGAGATTTGAAATGAGGAGGGAGATCCAACTGTATGAGGTGTGGACCACCTTTCTGACAAGCGTTATGTCCCAATCCTCTTTGGTCCCAGTTTTTTGCATGGTTGCTTGATTGGGATGTTTTAGCATCCAGTATCATGAGATCTCCTTCCTTGTATGCTGGTCCAACTTGTCTCTTACCATCAGTGTTCTCCTTATAATCCTGAATGGCCGCATCTAAATTTGTGCTCACCCCCTGATGTACTGTCTTGATCATCTTGGCAAAGTCCACCACCGCTTCCACCTTGGATCCACAAGTGGGCTCCATGTTAAAAACGGGATTGAAGAAATAGTTGGCAAATGAGGGGAACAACTGATTGATATATTTTGGGTCTTTTTATAACTTAATTGGGCCATGGGGAGATGGGAAACCCAATCTGAATGATCTGCGGTGGTTAACACTTCAAGAACTGCTCCAAGCACTGGTTCACTTGTTCAGTCTGCCCATTTGATTAGGATTATAGGCAGTTGAACGGCAGGGACAAATTTGCAGAGTCTTACACAACTCTTTCCTAAAAGACAGAGTTAAACTGGGATCCACAATTGCTAATTATTTTTTGGGGGACCTCATGAAGAGCAAGTACATGAGTGACAAAGTGCCTAGCCATCTCAGCTGTGGGAACCATGGTTCTGCAACAAATAAAGTGGGCGAACTTTGTAAAATGGTTCACCACAACCATGATGGCATTATATTTATCAGACACAGGCAATTTCACAATGAAATCAACTGATAAAGAAGTCTAAGGACTTAAGCCTTTTGAACTGGTACCAACAGCCCCGCTAGTGGCTGGCAATTAAGTTTCATTTTGGTTGCAGACCAGGCACTCTTTACAATACCTACCCACCTGCACGGCTAACCCCTTCCAATTGTAAGTGCGGTGAATTTGCTTTAGAGTCTTCACCTTCCAAGGATGTCCAACAGTGATTCCATCATGATGGTCCTGGATGATTTCCAGGTGAAATGGTTCAGCAGGAACCCATAGGCGCCCCTGGAACCACACCATCTCATCCTTCACATGGTAACATTGATAATATCCTCCTGATTCAACGTACTCTTATCAAGTACTATATTATATTTGGCCAACAAAGGCTGTGAAAGGACTACCTTTCTAAACATACTATATTATTCCGCATTTTCCAGTGGAGCAAGAGCTGGCCTGTGGGCTGAGGGAGATGAAAATTGAGACACAATCTTACCCAGCGAAATCATCAAATGGGTACTATACACCTATACCTCCTTAGGGTCAGGAGCAGTGCAGGGTTGCAGCTCAAAGCATCTGACAAACCATTCTCCTTGCCCTTAGTAAACTCATAGAAAAACACAATTTGGGCTAGGGTCTCATGCCAGCAGGTTTGCTGTGGGGTCAAGACATGAGGTGCGCAGTAATTCAGCAAGGCACGGTGGTCTGTACATACACAAAAGGGTTGGGTAGAGCCATGCAAGTGGTGACGCCAATAAGTCAGCGCCTCAACCACTGCTAATAACTCTTTATCATATATGGCATAGTTTAACTCTGGTAAAGACACCTCCCTGAAAAAATATCCCACTAGATGCTATAATTCATCTTTGCTTACTTATAATAAGGCCGCTGCTATGGAAAAGTTGGAGGCATCAGTAACCATAATAAACTCTTTAATGGGGTCAACATGGTGAAGGACAGACGTGAACAACAGGGTGCACTTTATCGCTTGGAAGGCATCCTGCAAAGTTGGGGACCACTGGAGCACTTTTGCCCCACTCGCCTTATACAAGGGCACCACCACTTCAGAAAGATTTGGTGTGAATTGCTTAAGGAACGTACATGTCAACAAAAAACTCCTCAATTCCTTAATCAAATTTGGGGTGGGCCACTCACAAAACGCCTTTTCCTTGTCTGAAGTTATCATATTCCCTTGGTCAAAAATGACGTTTCCCAGGAAGGTGAATTGGAACTTGAAGAATTCACACTTACTAATTTTTATGTAAGGCCAACTGCCCTTAAACGCTCTACCACCTGCCAAAGGTGTACTGCATGATATTCATTATCAGGGGAATACACCAAAATATCATCCATGTAGCTACCGCGCATACCACCAGAAGGTCCCCCAAACCAAATCAATATGGCATTGAAAGTTAGCAGGGGCATTTTCAAGCCCAAAGGGCATAACCCAAAATTGGAAATTCCTTTTCTGGTACATAATGTGGTTAGCCACTTCTGGTTCTTCTTGATCATCATATGATTGAACACGTTTAAACAATCCATCTTGGAGAAGACTCTCACGCTTTTATCCACATAGCGTACAATCTGTGAGTCCAGTAAAATGGGATGCAATTATGGTACTGTGACGTTGTTGAAATTCCCATAATCTACGCATGGACATAAGGTATCATCAGCATTATCCACAAAGAGAAGTGGGAGCATACTGGGGAGGTTCTCTGAAAAATCGCGCCTTTGGCTAACTGATCCTTAACCCACACATCCAATGCTGCTTTCTCCTATACAGCCAAAGAGTAAATTGGGGAATATATATGCACCAGATCAACAGTGAGCTTGAACTCACAATCAAACGCTGAATGAGATGGTAATACATTGGCTGAAGCCGCATAAAACAAAGCTTTAACTCCTCCAAACAGGAAGGTAAGGGTACCTCCAAAGAGGGATTCAGCAATGAAGCAAGACTGAGTGTGTGGATATTGGGCCAGTGGGGAAGATCTTCCTGATAATTCGCTGCAGCCAAAGAGACAACTAATTCATGACCATTCTTCAAAGTTAAGGACAAGGTTTGTCTTTCAAATTGGTTCTGACTTCAAACTTTTGCCACCACTCTACACCCAAAATAATAGGGTATAAGAGGTTTTTGATCTCTTGGAAGCGGTCATCCAGGTACTAAGTGCCAACTTGATAATCCACTAACCCTATAATTTTCAGCGTGGGAATACCTTGGGAAGCCTCTCCCCTAACCATACCACCTGGCAAGTAACTCAGCTCAAGGTATTTATCTAAGTCTTAGGCAATAAAATTCTCAGAGTCTCCTGTATCTACCAAAATAGTAGTGTTGATTTTATCTAAAGGAGATGAAAGGGTAGCAGTTAACAAAAAATATCCAGAATGGCTATATTGATAGCAGAAAACGCCAACACTTTACTGCAAAAATTTTTTTAGGCATAAGCATGCCTCCAGGGTATGTTTCTGCATCATAAAATGGAGAGGGATAGTTGGCACGCTTAATACTGGGTTCACATATCCCACCATATCTTCAGAAATTGCATAAACATTTTTATATTGAGGAGTTACTCATCTTCAAACTCATGTGTTCTGAGGATCATGGTCATGGTCAAACGTGAGTTCTCTGAGGTGTTTTGGTATACTGAAATGATTCCATATTAGAGCTATAAGAGAAGGGATAGGACTTTTTTTATATAAGAAAAATATCATTTATAAAATGCATTTTGGGCTGTGAACAACCACAAACTCATTTTGGCAATGGGTTGTGTATCATTATCCATGGCCATCACCATCAAGCCCTTCATCAATGATCCTGCCTGCACTGTGATGGATTGAGGCCAGCCTGATCTGCATATTGACCTCATGAATATTGGTTTGAATTTGTGCACAAATTTGGAGTTCAGATTTGGAAAGTCAGACCAATCAGAAAAACCACTAGAGAAGGAAATTGTAGGTAAGGATTTGGGGATTTAAGAATGAGGACTGATCTGGTGTATCAAATGACCAGTGTCTCAAATCCCCCAAATTTTCGTTATGTGGGATATGAGACTTTCATGAGCAACAATTTGGATGTCACTTGAAGACCTAATATAGGGTTTTAATGATTTAAACTATCAAAGATGCTTTATAAATGAGGAAATGGCAACTGTAAATGCAGTTTCATTTTCTCAATAAGAAAACTACAATAAAATTTTCAGATTGCTTGCATTAAATTTAGTTTTAATTTTAGAAGGAATTTTGATCAGAATAACCAGAACGATGAGCTCAACAATGAGCTAGGCCAGGCATTGGCCTTTTTTGCAGCACTATCTTGGTGCCAGGCCTTACTGCTTGCTTGCAGCATTGCTGGACCAAAAGTCTGCAAATATGTCACAAATTCTGGAAATTGTGCGCAGGTTAGAGGGTGGTTCACAGGATTATCAGTCATGTGGTCAGTGACAAGGCTAGTGCTACCCAACTCGTTTGTCACATATTGGCATGAACATGAGCGTTACATGCACCATCTGAACGCATTGATGAGAGAAAAACATTTAAAGTATATTAATTTCGTTGATTTCAGTGTAAAGTTTGGAAATCATGACTCCCAGATTGCAAAGCATATGTATCCACCAATTATGAGAAAGAAGGGTGGGTACTTTCCAGTCAAGGTAGTAAGAATTTTGCTGAGATGCTCCAAACATCAGAAAAATGAGAAAACGGAGGTGAGCCCCACCACGGCCATTAACAACAGCTGACGCACCCAATTCCCACTTTGCAAAAGTCTCACATGGATATTATTCATGCACGCTAAATAAAGTGGTTGGTCATCTAATGTCAAGAGAGTATCTATAACTCTCTGATTTACAGAGAGGTGGTGCATGGTGCACCATTACAACGCCAGGAAACCCAATGTTAGTATTAATGGAAGTATAGCCCTACAGAGGATGCTATAGCTAAAGAAACACAGGGCAAGGGTGTTTAAAATGGTATTTATTACTAAGGGGCAAACAAACAACAGGACATGAGTGGACTTCAAAGAGGAGTCTATATCTGAAAGGTTATTGGGGCTGGAGGGCTTGGGTGCCTCAGTCTGGAGGGGACCATGGCAGCCCAGTGGTGTAGCAGCTGTGATCGTTTATTTGGTTTAAAGAAAATGGCTGGTGTTGTTAGGGACCTCCTCAAGAGGTAGTGCACAGGTGCGCCCAATTTAACATATAATAAAATGTAAACTAATGGGATTTTCATAAAAAGAAAAGATGACCAACTAGGAAGGTTGATTTTGAGGAATCATATTCAAGCAATAGTGGGGAAATCATCAATTGGCGGATATAGTTCTAAGCCCAGGTGCACCAATAAGTGCACACTTCCATCTGACAGGGTACTATACTTCAAAAGTGACCAAACTCAAGTAAAAGATTGAGGGTGAGGCTAACCTGAGTTATAAATTTTGTAAATTGAACGGGTTTGAACCCCCTTGCACCAAGTAACTGAATTAAGCTATTGTTGTTTAAAAGGTAACTCGTCCATTTTAATACCAATGCTTTAACATGGAGCTGGGCATTATGAAATTCACCTGGAATAACCTGGGCATATCTGGACTGCATCCAGTGTTGTTCCAAGGTGCGCTTTATGTCAGGAAGGTCCTGCAGATTAACCTTTTGGGCCTCCTGACGCCCAGACTTGTCTTGGATGTTGGTATCCTGAATTAAGTCATGTAAACATGACAGGCAGATAAAGTTTAGACAGGTCTGCCAGTTAGGATGCAAAAGCACCCAAAAGACAAGCCGGAATGCCAGAGGAATTGTCGCTCAGATGTTAGAATAGGCTGTAAGATAAATAACAATGGAGTGCCAAAAGGCCGCCAATGTAAAGAGCAATTTTATGAAAAATCAGGTTGTTTCAGCCCCAGGGCCAATGGGTGGGCCATAGGGAGTTGTGAGACTGGGTTAATCCTTAAAGGCCTTGACACGACAGGCTCAAGTGACTATGGTGGGGTTTGAAGCTAATAATATGACTGAGACAACCCAGTTGATACATGGGCCACATTGTAAATGTCACGGGGCTCATCAATAAAAATTTGAGCTTGAAAAATAAAGTTGAGCGTGAGAAGATTTTCATTTGATTAAAATTAAAAGAATTGAATGTCAATTTTCTTATTGTGATATGACTGCTTAAAATAGACAATTTTTTTGGGGAATAGATTAGAAAAGCTTGGGATTGGCGCAAATTGAGATCTTGCCTAACCTAGTTAAATTTTGATTAAAGGGGGGAATTGGACTTAATTTTAACCAACTTTAGAGTATTGGCAGCAGGCTGAGTCACTGTCAGATTGTCCACGGACACCCAAAAAATAAGATTTCTTTGGTTTTGACAACTAGCGCAATGGTGTCTCACCTGATGGGCAGCAGGAACCTCCTAAGGCCACCCCATGTAGGGGGCAGTCCTATGAGGTTGGAAACAAGTTTGTGGCACCCAACCCACCTGCACCCAGTCGCTTTGGCATTTATTTGACCAGGCAAGAAATGTCAGACAAAAAATTTTGATTCTTTTTGGGAGGGTTTTGAGTTGGCAGCAACAAGCCTCCTAATGGCCCAATGCCATCAGTGAGCTTTGCCAAAGATTTGAAAATAGCCGTTTTGTTTGCCAAAAGTATGTGCCTGTCAGGCTTTTTTGCCAAGGGTTTGGGGCTCTCAGGCCTTGATGCTGAAGGCTTGTTGCCATCGGCTTCATTTAAACCTTTTACCCCATGGGTACAACAACTCTCTGATAGCTTGGCACAAATTCCCTTGATATGCAGTACCAATTCAGCTGAAGTTAATACTTGGATAGGTGGTGGAGTCCTCAAAAGATATTGTTACCCATTGCTTATCCACCACATGGGCAAGGTTACCCTGGGTGATGAGTGGGGCAGCTGGCCTTTTCAGACCCTTTTTTGATGGGAACAGGAACGCTACTTAGTCCAAGTGGAGAGGGCGCTCCTCCATACTTAATTACCCTTCCCTTTTGCTAAAGGGGGAGCGCCACCATTGGGGAATTGAACAAGGGCCACATTCTTATGAGCCTTGGGCAACTTGATTGCCATTAGTGTAGCAATTTTTTGTGGGAGGTAGGGAGCATCTGAGTGGGTGACATGGAAAGCCTCAACAAGCTATGAGAAATTGACACAGTCCCATGCACCAACCCAGCTATTCTCATAGGCTGGATAGCCCTTCCACACGACTAAATATTATATTAAATGGCATGATTGTCAGGAATTCAGAATACTCTCAACTTCAACTTCCTCAGCGCCCTTGATCACAATGGGCTCTGGTTCCAACAAAATCACCCCCTTGAATGGGGACAGCTGAGAGATGTGGAATACCAGATGTTGCTTCCAGTGGGGTGGCAATTTCAAATGTAAGGCACCATTTTCTAAGTCTTCTTCCACCAAATGGTGACCTAAGTATTTATTTGTAAAATTGTGCGAGGGCACCTGCATTTGCAAGTGGCAAGTGTTGAGCATGACTTGTGAACCCACTTTTATCTCATGAGCTGCGAGCTTATTTTAATATGCACCTTATTTGTAATCAAATTTGCCTTAGTTAAATGCTCCTGAACCAGGGACTGTGTGGCCCAAATGTGCTGAGCGTGGTTGTCTGCAGCTGGTACCTCTGGGCAAAGGCATGGGCCAGCCAAAAATGATGGGTTATACCCCTAAGGTTATTTTGTATGAGGAAAGCCAGTGGGTGCATACTTTCCATTATTATAAGCAAACTGAGCAAGGGGTTAAAGTCATCAGACCAAGTATCCTGAGTGGCTGAAGAATAGCACCGCAGATCCTGTTCCAAGCTCTGATTGACTCATTCAGTTTGGCCATCTGACTGTGGATGGTATGCAGTGGAGTGACAGGGTGAAATTTACTCAATCACCAAGAGCTCATTCCAAAACTGCACCATAAATTGGGCACCGCGTTTGCTTATAATTTCCTGCAGGAGACCAAAAATTTAAAACACAAGACGCACAAACAGGTGGGAAGTTTTTTTGGAAGTAATGGAGGAAGAGCATGGGATAAACAAGGTGAATCTAGTGAGGCGATATACAACCACCATAACTGCTGTAAACCCCTTGGAGCTGGGAAGCTCAACAATAAAGTCCACGGACATCAATGTCCATGGCACCTCTACCTTCTGCAAGGAGTGTAAGAGACCATACCTACCAGACTGGTATAATTTGGCCCATGCGCAAGTTACACAGTCCATGATCCATGCCAGGACATCCTTCAACAAGCCTACCCAATTATAGGTACACTTGACTAAGTCAATGCACTTCTTATTCCCTGGGTGACTGACTGAGGGAGTATTATGGTGAGCCTGAATTACTTTAGCTTGGAGGAGGGGAGGAACCCACACCTACGATCTACATTGGATGAGTCCCTTGGCCAGAGAGTAGAAAAAATTATTGGAGGAAGTGAGTGACAATCACTCCAAAAGTTCCACCCTTTCCGCACATGCTGTCTGTGCTGCCAAAACCCATGAAATCAAAGGCACTTCTGAATCTAAATCAGCTTCTGAAATAGTGGGTGAGATAATGGCCAAGATTTTAGTGGGGGAATGACTATGACAAGATCCGCCTCATCTGGATCCACTGGCAAAGAGTGGGATTGCAACTCAGAAAATTGGGAAGGACACTTAACGCTCCTTTCACAAACTTGTATTTGAAGTTAAAACTGCAAAAATCTCAGTAGTTTTGAAACTGCCAGTGTGTCAACTTTTGTGGCTTGCATAAATACAGAAGAGCTTAGTTGTCAGGGCAACGGCTGATAAAGTTTAAACTAGCCTGTCAGTCAGTTACAGAAGCACCCAAAAGGTGAGCCAGAATGCAGGGACATTGCCGCACAAATGGCATTTAAGAATACTAGGATATATGTGACAAGGGATTGCCAACGGGATGCAAATATAAAGGAAAACCCAGCGAGAAACCAGGCTGTTGCAGCCTCCAGGGCCAATGACCTGGCTGTAGAAAGTTGTGAAATTGAGGAAAATTCCATAAAGGTCTTGGCACAATAAGCCCAAGTGGCTACAGTGGGATCAAACATAAAAATAAGACAGAGACAGCCCAGTTGATAAGCAGGCCATGGGCCACAATGTAAATGTCACAGGGGTTTGGCAAGAAAAAGTTCAAACTTAATTAGTTGAATTTGAGCGTGGGAAGTTTTTTAGTATGTTAAAAATAAGAGAATTGACCATAAATTTTCTCAAGGTTATGACTGCTTAAATATATGACTGATTTTGGGGAATAGCTTAGGAAAGCGCAGAATTGGGGCCCTTGAGATTTAGCCTACCTCAGCAAATTTTGAGCTAGAGGGGGAAAACCTAATTTGAACCAACTTAAAAAATACTAGCTATGGGCAAAGTCACTTTCAGTTCATCCACGGATTCCTGAATTGCCAATTTTTTTGGCTCCAATGACTGAAGTGATGACGTCTTACCCAATGGGCAGTGAGAACCTTCCAAGGCCACCCCATGTAGGGGAGGTCCCATGAGGTCAGGAACGGGTTTGGGGCACCCAACCTGCCTGCACCTGGTCACTCCATCATCCATTTGACCAAGTGAGAAATGTCATATAAGAAAATAGATGCTTTTGGTGAAGGCTTTAAACTGGCAGCAACATTTTCCAATGACCTAATGCCATTGGCAATCTTTACCAGAGATTTGACATTATATGCCTTATTTATCAAAGGTACACGCCCGTTGGGCCTTGTTCCCACTGATTTAGTGCTCTTAAGCCTTGATGCCAAAAGCTCATTGCCCTTGGCTTCATTTGCACCTTTCATCCCATGAGGATGCTGGCTCTCCATTAGCTCAACACAAATCCCCTTAATTCATAGTATTAATTAATCTAAAGTTAATACTGGGATAAGTGGTGGGATCTTTAAAGAGTAAGCTGTTACCCATCGCTTGTCCACCACATGGGTGAGGTTGCCCTGGGAGATGAGAGGGGCAGCTGGCCTTCTCAGACCCTTTTTTGATGGGACAGGAATGCAACCCAGTCCAATTGGAGGGGTGCTCCCCAGACTTAAATTGGTGGTCCATTCACATAATCAACTCATGCTGAGCACCATACAAGAGATGCCACCAGTGGGTCAAGTCCCACGCTACAGCTTCCAGTTCCTTGTCATAGATGGCCCAGAATTGCTCAGTGGAAGAGAACATGTGGGAGAAATAAGCGACTGGGTGTTCTAACCCATTGTGCTCTTGGAGCAAGACAGCCCTTACTGCAGCGGAAGATGCATCACATGCTATGATATAGAGTTTAGAGGGATCCATGTGCTTAAGGATGTGGGGTGACAAATACACCTCCTTAATTGAATCAAATGCCTTCTGGCACTTGGGCGTCCAGCAAAAGTGAACATTTTTGCCTTTGAGCAGGTGCAGTGGGGTGGCCAACTAGGATAGTGCAGGAGAGATTTTTTTAAGAATATAATAGTACTTAAGAAGCTTCTCATTTGCTTTTGGGTTGTTGGAGTTGCATTTGCGGATAGCATCCAGTTTGCTGGGTAGAATGGCGTACCCATTTTTTAAGATGAGGTTACCCAAGAATGTGACTTCCTCTCAATAAAATTTGCATCTCAATGACGTGATAAACAGACCTGCCTTATGCAAGATAGCCACTACCGCCTCCAAGTCTTTTGAATGTTGTTTGGGATAGGGAGATTGTATCAGTATATCATTGATATATGTGACTGCACAGGTGAACCAGAGATCACCCAACATACTATCAATCATCATTTGGAATGTTGCGGGCACATTCTTAATTCCAAAAGGCACCACTCAAAATTGGAATATGACTCTTTTTGTCTGGATAGCAATAAGCCATTCCTGGCCTTCTGTCACCCAAATTTGATTAAAGTCATTAACAAGATCAAGTTTTGAGAACACGCACAACTTAGCAATTTCTTGGCCAATTGTCTGTTTTAAGGGCAGGGGGTAGGGGTCATGAACCATGATTTGTTAAGGTGACCATAATCCAAACAGTGAAAAAGAGAACCATCCACCTGTTTGGCAAAGACAATGGGAGTGGCAACAGGGAATGTCTCTTTAGACAACCAACCCTTCTTAAGCATGTTATCTACACCATGTATTGAGAGCAGCCTCCTCCTCCACTGTATGCAGGTACAATGGGCAGTTTATGTTCACCACCTCCACTGTTGTCTAAAAACTCAATTCAAATTCTGTATGTGGGGGAAGACAGTCCACCTTTTTGGAATCAAAAATTCGTTGATATCCCATCAACGCAGCGGGAAAATCTGGTAGAAGACCTAGAGGAGAAACAAGGGATGTAACCAATACATGGCCTTGAGCTTTATTAATGATATCTGATAAGGGAAACTTGCCATTCACTTGGCCGTTAGAAAATGACAGCATGTTATACTCCAAAAAAAAAAAAAAAAAAAAAAAAAAAAAAAAAAAAAAAAAAAAAAAAAAAAAAAAAAAAAAAAAAAAAAAAAAAAAAAAAAAAAAAAAAAAAAAAAAAAAAAAAAAAAAAAAAAAAAAAAAAAAAAAAAAAAAAAAAAAAAAAAAAAAAAAAAAAAAAAAAAAAAAAAAAAAAAAAAAAAAAAAAAAAAAAAAAAAAAAAAAAAAAAAAAAAAAAAAAAAAAAAAAAAAAAAAAAAAAAAAAAAAAAAAAAAAAAAAAAAAAAAAAAAAAAAAAAAAAAAAAAAAAAAAAAAAAAAAAAAAAAAGAATTTGCACATGCTGCCAACGCCACCAACCTATACCCAAAATTACCAGGAACATGAGGTTAAGTATTGCTGAGAAGCAATTGCAAAAATTAAACTGGTGAACTAAGAAGGGTACTAGCGCCATACTTTATAGGATGGCTGGGAGGCCGATGAGGTAACCATCATTGCAGGACCCAAGTCCAAGTCAAGATTAAGCTTCTGGGCCAACTCAAGACTCATTAATTTACCCGCTACTCCAGTGTCAACCAAAGCCTCAAAGGACACCTGGTGAGCTAGAATGCTAATTTTCACTGGTAATAAAAAGTAGCAGAATTATGTTTATGAGTGGACACAGTCATTTCTTTTGACATCAAAGAGATTGCAATGACAGGTAAACCAGAGCACATCAACTTAGCCACAGGAGCAGCCTCAGGGCCTGAAACCAATACAAATTATGATTTAACGTCAGGAACAGAACCCAAGGCTAAATTGGCAAATCCAATCATGAAGTTCCCATTTTGAGGGTGAACTGAGGAGAAAGTAGAGGGTAATGGAACAATTTGAGTATGAATTTATTCCTCTAAAGCCATCAGAGAACTGTTTGTAAAATTGTCAATTGACCAGACAAACAACAGAAGGCAGACTATCCAACTGAACATTCATATGGAAGATGGTAACCACTACATCGCCCATCTCAACAAGGAGGGCAGAAATGGCCAAAAACAATGGATGGTCAATTATGTCAAGGAATTGGCAGATAAAGTTTAAACTGGCCTGTCAGTCAATGCAAAAGCACCCAAAAGGCAATCCAGAATGCTGGGAGCATTACTGCTCAGATGTTAGAATAGGCTTTGAGATAACTAACAATGGAGTGCTGATGGGCTGCCAATGTAAAGAGCAACATGGTGAAAAACCAGGCTGTTTCAGCTGCAGGGCCAATGGGTAGGCTATAGGAAGTTGAGAGACTGAAAAAAATCCATAAAGGCCTTGATATGACAGGCAAGTGACTATAATGGGAATTGAAGCTAATAATATGACTGAGACAACCCAGTTTTTACATGGGCCACATTGTAAATGTCATAAGTTCATCAAGAAAAATTTGAAGTTGAATAAATAAATTTGAGCGTGAGGAGCTTCTTATTAAACTAAATTAAGATAATTGACTGTCAATTTTCTTAGTGTGTTATGACTGCTTAAACAGATGACTGATTTTGGGGAATATCTTAGGAAATCATGAGATTGGGGCCCTCAAGATTTGGCCTAGCCAAGCAAACTTTGAGTGAGGGGGAGAAAGAAACAAATTTGAACCAACTTCAAAAGTATTGACGTCAGGCCAGGTTGCTGTCAGTTCATCCATGGATGCCCAGATTTCAGATTTTCTTCAGTTCTGACAACTGGTATGATGGCGTCTTACCTGATGGGCAGTGGAAACCTTCCAAGGCCAACCCATGTAAAGGCAGTCCCATGAAGTTGGGAACAGGTTCAGGGCTTAACTTGCCCACACCCAGTCATTCTGGCGCACGTTTGACCAAGCAAGAAATGTCAGACAAGGATTTTGATGCTTTAGAGGTAGTTCTTAACTGTCAGCAACATTTCCTAATGGTTTAATGCCATCTGCAAGCTTTGCCAAAGATTTGACACTAGCTGCTTTGTTTGATAAAAGCATACACTTATTGGGCTTTGTTGCTAAGAGGTTAGGGCTTGTGGGCCTTGATGCCAAAGGCTTGTTGCCATTGACTTCATTCAAACCTTTTACTTTATGGGGGATACTGACTCTCCAATAGCTTGGCACAAATTTCTTTGATTTTCAGTACCAATTTGGCTAAAGTTAGTATTGGGATGGGTGGCGAAGTCCTTAAAGGGTAAGCTGTTACTCATTGCTTGTCAACCACATGGGTGAGGTCACCCTGGGAGATGAGTGGGGAAGCTGTCTTTCTTGGACCCTTTTTTGATGAGAACGGGAATTCATTTAGTCCTGGTAAAGTGGGCACTCCTCCAGACTTACAAATATACAGTGCTGAGTATATATATTATAAAGGCCCAATATAAATCAGTTTAAAATATGGTTCCAACTTCAAAAAGGGTTTTATTCAGATAGCATAAATTTCTATTATTTCATAATTTTTAGACCTTTTTTAAGAAGGTTCTTTTTTTCAAAAAAAATCATTGATTATATCATACTTTTTAGTGCAGTTTTTAAATTTTTTCTAAAAAATGCATGGCATAAACTTACTAGTATTAAGTGCTTCTACTAATAGTTAGCAAAGATATAGTAGCTAATTTGATTATTTTTTAATTAATTACTTTTTTTAACTCAGTATAGGGAAATATTAAAATATTGTAATTGGTTTTAACTACCTTCTAGACTAGCTAGAGATTTTTAACTTTGGAACACTATGTATCTCCATTGGCAATACAACAATTCACAAAATTTAATTTTCATATTCAAAATAAAAATTATTCGAGGTGGGTCGACCTTGGGACAAATATACCACACTGAGAATTTTCTAGCCAGTACAGGTTTTGAACTCAAAACCTGCACTTAGGGTGGAAGCAGTTTTACCTGCTCAGCTAACCACCCTATTCAAAATAAAAAGTTATATATATATATTAAGGTAAAATTCCATATATTTTTAATGGTATTTGGTATATATTTATAGCTGAGCAGTTTGATATTTAGTTGAGTTGAAAATTTCAAGTTTATTAGATCAAATTCTCCAATCAATTTAAAATACTGACCAAAATTAAAGTCTAACTAAAGTTAGTATTGAAGTTGCCAGTACATAGTTTTGTGTATTAAATCTATAAATAGCCAATTGAGTTAATTAGAATATAAACTAATTAACCACTGTTTAGGAGACTTTGATTTGCATATTGATTTATTTTGAGCATTGACACAATTTTATAGCTTAATTTAATCTATTACTCTAATAATATCAGGTGTGTAATAAATACTAGTTTATCCCACTCAATCAGTACATTAAATAAGAATAAGTTGAGTTGATAGCTTTAAACATTCATCTAAAAATAGATTAGTCTCAATATTTGAGTTATAATCAAACATTAAATACAGTTAGTTAAGTTTTATAGATCTAAAAAACTTATTACCTGAGTCAACCAATGGACATATTATTTCAAAGCTATTCTTCTGAAATACCAGAACATTATTCAAGCATTCTTTTACCAAAGCTACCTAGACCCCACTACTCAAGTAGCATTATAATTTTACATTAATTTTAACAAGGTTGCGCTATAAAAAACATGAGTTTATACCTTTTTCTGTTCTATATCTAAGGTCAGTTAGATATATATTGAGATTTCTTTTTAGTCTTTTTTAATTGCTTTTCTTTAACTTATAATGGGGTATGTGTTCAAATCTTGCATCCTTTATCTAAGACACTTACTGACATAAACTATTTGTAAGTCTGGGGGAGCGCCTTCTCTGCTTAGACTGGGTGGCAATCCCTTTCCCATCCAAGAAGGATCCAAGAAGGCCAGCTGCCCCTTTCATCTCCCAAGGCAACCTCACCATGTGGTGGACATGTGGTGGGTAACAGCTTACCCTTTGAAGACTCCATCATCTATCCCAGTTATTAACTTCAGCTGAATTTGTACTTCAGATCAAGAGAATTTGTGTTAAGCTAGTGGAGAGTCAGCATCCCCAGGGAGTAAAAAGTTTGAATGAAGTTGATGGCAATGAGCCTTCAACATCAAGGCCCAAGAGCCCCAAACCCTTGGAAACAAATCCTGACAGGCACATACTTTCAGCAAATAAATTGTCAAGTATTAAATCTTCAGCAGACTTACCAATGGCATTGGGCTATAGGGAAACGTTGCCACCAGTTAAAACCCTCCTGAAAGCATCAAAATCATCATCCAATGAGTACCACTTGGTCAAATGGATGCCAAAGTGACCAGGTGTGGGCAGGTTGGGTGCCTTAAGCCCATTTCTGATCTCTTGGGACTGCCCCTATGTAGAGTGGCCATAGGAGGTTCCTATTGCCTTTCAGGTGAGATTCTGTTGTGCTAATTGTCAGAACTGTAATAAATCTACAATTTGGGCATCCATAGACAAAAATGACAGCAACTTGGCCTGCCACCACTTCTTATGAAGTTATATCAAAATAAGTTTATTTTTCTCTCCTCATCACTTGAAGTTTATCCAGTTAGGTCAAATTTTGAGAGCCCTGATCCTGTACTTTTCAAAGCTATTCCCCAAATTGATCCTCTATTTAAGCAGTCATAACACACTATGTAAATTGATGGTCAATTCTCTTATTTTAAATTTAATAAAAGTTTCCTATAATTGAATTTTTTAATTGAGCTTGAATTTTTCTTTTCCAAACCTCCGTGACATCTACAATGTGGCACTGTGGCCCATGTATCAACAGGGTTGTCTCAGTCTTATTATTAACTTTAATCCCTATCATAGTCACTTGGGCCTATTGTTCCAAGGCCTTTATAAATTTTTCCCCAGTCTCACAACCCCCTATGGCCAGCCCATTGGCCCTGGGCTGCACCAGATTGGTTCCTTGCCAGGTTTCTTTTTACCTTTATGGCCTATTGGCGCTCCATTGTTACTTATCTCCCCAAATATAAACTTCATTTGAGCAGCAATGCTCCTGGCATTCTGGCTTGCCTTTTGGGTGCTTTTGCATCCTGACTGGCAGGCTAGTCTAAACCCTATCTGCTGCTCCCCTGACACTATTGATTAAACTATGCATATTTACTAAGGTTGGATGACAATACAATCTTTCATCATAAGTTTTTAATTTTATGGTAAAATAAAAAAGGGTTATATATAATAAGTGAATATCCTATATGATTTTGATGGTATTCAGTATTTTGTTACAGCTGAGAAGTTTAATATTAATTTGATTTAGTAGTTTTAATGGTTTTGCCAAGCAGTTGGTGGGTTTAGGTTGATAAGCTTGATAATTTTAGTCAGCAGTTAGTGATTAGTTGGTTCAATAAGTTAATTGATTTTGGTAAGTTGTTGGTAGTTTTTGTTTGTTGGTTGATTTAAAAGTTCAAAAACGTTGTTTCCAAGCTTTGCTTAGGTTTATCTTGTTAGCTTTTATAATGGTAGATGGGCACTTATAAGTTTAAGAAGTAATTGAATTTATTGAATTAACCCTAAAATATAAAAGTAAACTTATCAAATCAAATAATATAGCACTAAACATTTGGCCAGGCCCCAAATGAGCTTATTGAATCAACTAAAAACACCATCCAATCAGCTAAAAATATATTAATCTATTAACAGCCAAAACCTAAAAAATGTTTATAAGCAACAAGGAAAAAGTTTTGTTAATCTATACTTATATTTAATAATCAAAAACTTAACTATTTGATTACTCTGTACAGTAATACTTTGAATAAAAATTTGTTTAGTATTTTATAAACATATGAGAAATTTCTATATATAATGGTATCTTTGAAGATCCAAATTAACCTACCAATTAAACTATTATTAAATCTCATTTGAGGTGGGTTGACCTGGGGATGATACCACACCAATTAAGGGGAATCAAAGAAGTGGAGAAAAGAGGATAAAACCTGAAAAACCTCCATACATGGCATTCTGATAGGCCTGGGACTCCATGGACTGCCTTGCTATTTACTATCTCAGCTTGGGATATTGGTGAGCAACACCAACACAATCATAGTTGTTCTCTACCTAAAGTTTATGTATTGAAATCAAACTCAGGGAGGCAGTGATAGTGAGTATATACTCTACCACTGGGGTACCCTCCCCCTCTACTAATTAAACTTATACAATGTATAATAATAATTTAATTAAAGTATGACTAAAATAGTAAAAAATATTTTTATTAAAAAACTTGCTCTTCTAAAAGAGAGAAAATAATAAAAAGCTGAAAAATATAAAGTAAAAAATATTAAGTAAAAAATATTAAGTAAAAAAGTAAAATTCAAATAAAAAAGTTGCACTAAAAATAAAAAATAATTTCTTTGCCAAATAATGACTTTTATTTTCTTATTCATATATGACTGCAAGAAAAGCAAGGCATATGCACTTATATACAATCATATATACAGTCATACAAAGTATTTAAATTTATATATATATATATATTAAATTATATATACTATAATAATAATTTTATTTGAGGTGGGCTGACCTTGGGATAAATATACTATACTAATAGAGGGGTTGAGAGTAATAAGCAAAAATATAGAAGTGGAGGATAAAACCAAAGTACTGGGAGTAAAACCTTCCTGTGCATATTCTGATAGGCCAGGATTACATGATCTAACTTTACTAATTTGCTTGGTTGGATTGAGGCATGGTATGCAAATCCATATGTATTGATATCCTCTTGGCACAGAAATGAAATTTCTGTCATGACAGGATTGGAACCCTGTTGTGAGGGGTGATAGTGGAACACCCATCCTGACTATGCCACACCCCCTTATAAATTATATATACTATCATTTATAATATTATATATACTATCATTTATAATATTATATATAATATTATTTATAATATAATATATACAGTATGAATACAACTTATATATATAGTATATATATA
>JAKSZP010009893.1:0-40679 GCA_022478985.1 Massospora cicadina | reverse complement strand
TTTCCATGCCACCCATCCAGAAGCTCCCTGTATTCCCCCAAAAACTGCTACTTTAATGGCGATCAAGTTATTAAAGGACCACAAAAATGTGGCCCTGACTCAGTTCCCCAGTTGTGGCGCCCCCCCTTTGCAAAAGAGAAGGGTAATGTGAGTACGGGGAGCGCCCCCTTTGCTCAGACCAGGTGGTATTCCCATTTCCCACAAAAAGGATCTGAGAAGGGCAGCTGTTCCTCTCATTTCACAGGGCGAATCTCGCTCATATGGTAGACAAACGATGGGCAACAGCTTTCCCTTTAAAGATTCCACTCCCTGTCCCTGAAATTGGCTCTGCTGAATTAATACATCAAATTGAGGTAATTTGCACTGATATAATTGGAAGTCGCCACTTCCATGGGCCTAAAAAGTTTGTATGAAGTTGATGGAATCAAGCCCTCAAAATTAAGGTCCAAAAACCTCAAACCCTTGGCAACGATGCCCTCTGAGCACGCATAAACAGGAAATAAGGAATCAATTGTGAAATTTTTCGCAAAACTCGCCAAGGGCATTGGGTCATCGAGAAATGTTGTTGGTGAAAATCCTGCTTATAAAACATCAGGAACAAAAACCAATGGGCATGTATCTTTTAAAACAAATGTGTCCAGTGACAAATCCTTGGTCAAACTCATCAATGGCATTGGGTCATTAGGAAATGATATTAATAATTAGAAACTCCCATCAAAAACATTAGGGACAAAGCCTGACGGGCATGAGCCTTCATTCTCAATTGTTGCCACCAGCCCAGAACCCTCTACTCAAAGATTAAGATCATCATTTGTTGCATCTCTCTTGGCCAAATGGATGCCAAAGCGACCAGGTGCGGGAATGTTGGGTATCCAAAACCCAGTTCTGACCTCTTCTGCTGCCCTATGTGGGGTGGCCTTGGGAGGTTCACGTCGCTTTTCAGGTGAGATGTCATCACACTAAATGTTGTAAACAGTGAAACAGCATTTTAGGCATCTGAGTCGAACCAACAGCGACTCATCCTACCACCAACAATTTTGAAGTCAGTTCAAAGTAAATTTGTTTTCCACTCCCGCTCAAACTTTGCTGGGTTAGGCTAATCCTCAAGGGCACTAATCCCAAGTTTTATTATGCAATTCCCCAAATCAATTGTCTATTTAAACAGTCATAACACACTGAGAAAATTGACAGTTGATTTTATAACTTTATTTTCCATTAAATTCCGTTTCCCAATCCAATTTTTATTATGATGAAAATTAAGCAACCTTTCCTGATTCAATTTTGATAGTTCAAAACCCGCAGGCCGTGGGGCTGTGTTTGCCTGGTTTGACGTTGGGTTAATATTAACAATTATGACCCATGGGCGCTCATTGGCGAAATCTGTTCCCTATAAAATAACCTTCTTTCAAACAGCAGTGCCTCTGGCATTTGGACTTGTCATTTGGATGCTTCAGCATCCCGCTTGGCAGGTTGGTCTAGACTTCTCATGCTGTTATCATGAAATTATCATTATACTAAAATTGAGCCTACAATAGGTGCTTAGTTTATTTTTTTTTGTTTTTCAGTTGGTGCATTTGTCAGTTTTTTTCATGTGGTTTTCATGTGGTTTCCATGTGGTGTTGGGGGAGTTCTTGACCCAATACTTCCTCCCTCTTAGCCTTATCCCAGTTTAACCCCATACAGTGGGGATGGGTTTGACCTTACCTTCCTCAGAAATGGTGAACCAGGTTTTGGACAGCCTGGCAGAGTTGCAGGTTTAATTCTCAGCCAATATGGTGGCTTCCTCCACCCTTATGGAAGCCCACCAAATTGTAGCTCTCTTGGACGCAGTAGAAGTAAATGCCTGCTGTTGGGTGTGTTAGATCTAAACTCACCCAATCAAGCAGGAGTTTACGCCCCTTGATTACTTTAGTGTCATTATTGGTTCAAGTGCTAGTTTCATGATCAGCTCACCTCCTACACTTTTTTCACTTTGGGTACAGAAGCCTCTGATCTGCCCTAATTCATTAAAGTTTTCAGGGTTAGGCTCCTGGGTTAGGCCTTCCATTAGAAGTTTTGATGAAAGTATTTCATGCAACTATGGACCCTATATAACCAACCATCCCGCTTGGAATCTCATTTGGATTCCATGGAACAGGTAGTTGCGTTAGCCACCTCTAATAGCACCACGCTTAAGAATGCGTAGGGTGGGGTATGAGGGGTACTTAAAATGTCCCTATTGAAGCGTTTTGAGATGTTCTTTGAATAACAAGGCGGCGTGCACCTTGTCTCTCGCTTAGTGTGTCTTTTCTGGCCAGGTTCCAGGGGTGTGTGTCTTGGTTCCCAAAGATGCTCCTTCCTCTCTGCATCTGGCTTCTCCTCATTCTGATTCTCTGGCGCCGGTGGTGGAGGTGGTCCTATTAAGGAACTGGTATCACTCACCATCTGGTGCCCATGTAATTGTTGTTACTAAAAAGAATTTGAGAAGGCTTATCCATATGAAGAACCCATTATTACTTCAGATTCTAGTTCCCCAGACGCCTCATCAATTACTACTTATCATATTGTGATTTTCCGTGATGTTGCCAATAAACAGTACTTAGCCAACTTATTTATCTTATAAAATTCTAGTTGGGTACACATAAGGTTTCTGAGGCTCTTGTAGATACAGGAGCTTTGTGAAGCTTTATTAGTTTTAATAGTACAAGATCATGTTTTGGGGTGCTTTTTCTTCACCATAACAATCACTTTTATTACTACAATTTGATTTGAACAGCAATTTTTGATAATCACACAGGAGAGATGGGCGATTTTAATAAATTCAATACAACCTGGGCGAGCGTCACATCAAGAGGTGCGCAAAACGGTGCACCCAAGGGCAAGAAACGACTTGGAGGGGGACCAGGAACCCAAGCCGCCAAGAAACCACAAACTCAGACACTGTCCGGGTTTATGGTATTTACTATAAAACAAGATCAATACATGTACATCCAGTGTAACCAACCCCTTTAAAAAGTGGAACACGGGCTTTGACTCTTCCTTGGGGATGAGTCCTCAACCCTGTGGAGAAAACATGCGAGGCACAGCCCTCCCTTTTCCCCCACGCGGTATATGTCGCCACCAAAAACATGGCTGCGGCTGGATCAATATTGGTTTTGAAACAGCCAAAGAAGCAGGCCGCAGAAAAAGTCTGCATCAAAATCACCCTTCCCGAGGGCAAAAGAATAGTGCACACCATGCACACCAGATGGAACAAAGCAAAAACTTTGTTCATCTCCTTCAACTCACTCACTACCAACCTTCCCCATAAGGCAATAGAGGAGGAGCTCCGCAAAAGGCTTGTAGTATACAGAGAAACTATGCAACTCAAATTACAACAATTTCGCCTGATGCCAACCCTGTGCACAGGCAAAGCTATCGATGTGATCAACCCATTCCCTGAAGTGGAAGATGACTTATCAAGAATCCCCCGCACAGCAGAGTTTCACTTTGCGGATGGGGGACAGTCATCCACATTCTGAATCACACCGGAACGCGCACTGCCTATATGCAACCACTGCGGTTCATTGGGACACAAGGAACATGCATGCTCCGTGAAGGAGGGCTTAATGGAAGCAGACTATTGTGAGGAAGCCATGGACAAAAGTAACGAAAACTTCACTAGAATGACTGATGGCCACCACTCATTCCACTGGGGTGAAGATGGACTTTACTCCATCGTGGACCCAGTTACACATAAACAACGCAAAGCGGCACAAAAAGCCTGCAAGTGGGCAGCGGCTGAGGCGGCAGTGCACGCGGAATCATCCATTGACCCTGGAAAAAATCAAGAGGACATTTTGGATATACACTGAGCCAACTAATCAGAACAATATGCCCAGGTTGAAAATTTTTACAGCAACTTGACTGATTCACCAAGTGACATCAATCATGCACATTTGAGGAACAATTCAGCTGAAATATTGGCGAAAATGCAGTGCACAATTCTCCAAACTTGAACCTCAAAATCACAGAATCCAATCAGCACCCCGCATTGAACCATCATGAGACATGTGCGGGAAAAGATAATGCAAATTCCAAAAACTGCAATTCCCACAAAAAATCGGGTCAGATCAAGGGAACTAACATTGTCACTGAGAGAGTTGGAGTACAGACGCGGAGCATGGCCAAAATGAGCCATGGTGAGTTAGGGACAGAGGGCCCTCCCAACTGCTCCTGAGGCGCCGCGGGCACCTCAGTGTCAATAGGGATGCTAAACATCGCGGGAGCCAGGGCTCAAACGTCCCAAGCCAAAAAGCTGGATTTCCTGCGTAAACCCCTTGTAGACTTTTTGGTCATCCAAGAAACCCACTGTCTACAAGGGGAAGAAGGATCCTGGTCATCCAGGGTCTCACCATGAAGATCAGTATGGACATCTCACTGTGGGGTGATTGTCCAAAATAACAAAAAATTAAAGAATTCATAAACTCCTCGTCATACCTTCTTGGCTGCATCCTGGTAGCAACGATCACATGCCAAGAGGAAACAATCTTATAGCATGCATCTATGCACCATAAACCGCAGCTGAGAGAATACAATTTCTTGAAACTGTTCCAACACTCACCCTCCAACCAGATACCATCCTGTTGGGCAACTTTAACTGCTGGGATAACCCTGACATGGACCAATGGCCTAACCCCAGGGGATACCCACCGGGGCACATCGAATTCTGTGCAATAAAGGCATCCCTTGGCCTACAGGATGCCCTCCCCCCAAATCACCACTCCTTCCCCACATGACATGGCCTAACATACATGAGAACTGCTCATATCAATGAGCCACATCGATCACATCCTCATTCTGCAATCCCAACGATCAAGCATCTCCAAATTTTCAACAAAAAAGTCAATTTTTTTGACCACTGACTTGTTTTGGTGCAGCTATCGCCAACCCATACTCACGCACAGGTGTCGCCCTGGAGAAAGCTACACCCAGAAATCATAAAATTACCCAAAATATCCAACTGGGTCAAACATGAGGCCACAAACCCAGAATTCACAGCCCCATTCACTTTGGATCCCATCATAACCTGGGCAAATTTAAAAAAGGAACTAGTCAACAAACCTGACATCTCACATCATATAAGTACACCGCCAACAAAGCCACAATCAGGCGTACCTTGGTGGAACTGGACCACCTTGAGCTAAATACCCTGAGATCCGTGTACAGCCCCAACTGGGGATGCAAATGGGCAGAAATATCCGCCCGCCTAAGCACCCTCATCTCTGAGCACCAACACAGAATCAAAGTAACGAACAAAGGTAAGTTCATAAATGAAGGCGAAACATGTTCAACATATTTCTTCCACCAAATCCACTTCCGCGGCAACTAGCCCACGTGCACACAGGTCTGCAAGACTGACGGCACCGTGGCAACTGACCCTGGGGAGGCCAAGGCGGAAGTACACCGCTATTACACCAAATTATACCACGATACGCTGACATGCCCACAAAAAATCACAAAAACTATACAAACCGCTTACATACAAAGCACACCACCAGACTATAATATACTAAATCTAATTACACAGGAGGAGCTTTAGGATACAATCCGCGGTGCACCATGTAGGAAATGTCCAGGGCCTGATGGGATACCCTACAAATTTTACAAAAAATATATTTAGCAAATTGCCCCCTCCTATTGGCGTCTATGAACCAGTGCTTGCTGGAAACACGCTTCCTAACTGGTGGCCATGATTCATATGTCATAATCTTGTATAAAAATGGTGACAAATTGGACCTGGCCAGCTGGCGTCCAATCACACTTTCTAATACTGATACAAAACTTTAACAAAAATTTTAGCAGCCAGATAAGGTGCAATAGCCTCTAACGTCCTGC
Organism: Massospora cicadina; assembly: GCA_022478985.1. Lineage (NCBI taxonomy): Eukaryota > Fungi > Entomophthoromycota > Entomophthoromycetes > Entomophthorales > Entomophthoraceae > Massospora > Massospora cicadina. The sequence goes on along the minus strand of JAKSZP010009893.1, from coordinate 34,823 downwards.
CACCCAACCAGTTTGGGTTTATACCATGGCGCTCAATCTGGAACAACATACATTCTGCTGCAAAAATATGTCAGTCCAAAGCAACTGGAGCCCTAGTCTTCTTAGACCAGGAAAAGGCATATGACCGCATTAGTTGGCCATACCTAAATGAATGCCTACACGCTTTCAAACTCCCACCCAGATTCATAAACTGGGCGATGCTCCTCACAGAATCTGCAACCATGGCTGTATGCGGCCCTGGCTTCTTAACTAAAAAAATCACACCACACATAGGGCTCAAACAAGAGGACCCCCTCAGCCCACTGTTGTATAATTTTAGTTACAATCCACTCCTCCACGTAACTGACTCATGCCTAATGGGCATAACTGCACAAGGCCAGCCAACAGTCAAGATACTGGCCTTTGCGGATGACTGCATGTCAGGTATAGCTAACACAAATGATGCCCGACAGCTGGAATGTACCCTAGAGGAATACTCCATGGTGAGAAACGCATCACTCAACAAAAGGAAAACAGAAATCATTCTCTTAGGCAAGTACACTAACAACTGGGCTACAACACCAGAACCTCACACCCCCATATGAAGGAAAACTCACTTATCTTACCCTTTGCATCACCACCCACCACCACTCCTGTCTGCCACCTTAAATATGGCTGGAAACAGGGGAATATGCCAATGAGACAATGGAAAGCAACCTACTATAACGGGTATTCAACCGCGTCGCTTCCCTCAAGGGAAGATCCCTGGACTAACGAGGAAAGTAGCAGTTGCTAACTCACTCATCCTCCCAATACTATGGTACCCTGCCCACGCGATAGCCTTCTCACCCACCTTTTTAACTTCAATCCGCGCGCTCATCCAGGGCTGACTGTGGCCTGGATCCCATCCTCCCATATGGATGGAAACACTCTTTGGCCCACGATCAAGCGGAGGCATGGGACGAATAGATTTTTAGAGCCACGCCAACCGCATCCTGAGTACCTGATTAAAGGAAGTCCTTGCCCCAGACCTCCCGCAACAACACTGGTCCAAGGCAGCAAGGACTAACTTTGCACAGGCGCTCAAATTGACTAACCCACATTGCCCACCCAGACTATTATCATACCTTGCTAAACACCCTACCGCAATAGGCCCACATGGAACCCCCCTCACTTCAAACGCATCCTACGAGCCATCCGCCGCATGGGGTGGACTGTAGAGAACACTGGCACTGTGCAGGGAAGGGGACGACCCAGCCCCCACTTCAAATTAAGTAATCCAGAAAACCACCCCCAGAGAGACATGTTTGCTACAACCCCAACCATTGCTAGAATCAAATACCTAGATGTGTTGGACATTCCCTATGACTTAACCACACAGAAGGCAGTGTGGAAAATGACGTACCACCCACTCCTACAGCTAAGGGTAAGAGCCAACGCTTGGCGCTGTATGAGAAGGACCTATAAGATGGCGGACCGCTCCAATTCCCTCCACGCAACCTGCGCAGTATGTGGAGGGGAGGGCTCCCTACATCACCGCTTAGAAACATGCCCCCCAACCAAAGCTATATGGCGGGAAGTCACGCGCCTGCTTAAGTTCCAAAACGAGCAAGAATTTTCTATCTCAAAGAGCCTCCTCGCGCTCCAGATCGAATCATTAATCCCATCTACCCTCTGCTCCCTAATGATACCCATTTCAATGTACACAATCCACACCATTGCCTTAGATGCGTTCAAGGGCACGGTCCCAACCATCCATGGGGTTATCAACAGGTTCCACGTCCACTTATTGGAGCACTTCCAAGCCTGGCTCTATGGATATATGAGGCAAAGGACAGGCGCTCATAGAATTGTGATTCCCACTCTGGTTTCTCCACACAGACCCCTTCCTTCACACCTGCTCCATAGCAGGGGAAACCCCTCAGAGTAGCACACCAACCCCATACCTGGCAGTCCCACTGGCAACAGGGTAACCTGAGTACCCCAGGGTGCCCAGTTAGATCAACCTTCGCTTCCCCCTTTTCTGTTCCCACACATACTCGGTAATGCCCATCCCCTGGTCACTTGCCTTGGTTAAAAAAGATCATGTTTTGGACCTTTAAGTGGGTGGTTTCTGTTTGGTGAGTCCTCCATCCCAATGGATTCTTATAAGGTACGGCATCGTGTATCTTTTTTGGTGCACCAGTTCTACCTTTTCGATCATTTTGCCGCCTTGCTGAATCTGCTGTTCCCAGTTATTCTAGGTGTGGGCTGGTGGCATCAGAAACAGTCTAACATCAATCTGGGCTCTATGTAGTATCCTTTGCAAGTACCCAGTTGTAGGGGAGTTACCACTTGTTGATACATTAGCATCAGACAAGGGGGTGTGTTCCACCACGTCATTTCCTTCTATGGAACCTTTAGCCTGATTTTCACCTGACATTAGTTTTGAATAAGAATATATCTGATATGGAAAAAACTAACCGCCTTCTGCCCCATTCCATGTATAACCTGGATGTTTTATTGATGGCAAATGTGATAAATACAAATTTTACATTGTATCACTACATGGAGCAGGGAGACAAGGCGCTGGAGGTGTGGTTAGAGGATGTGCTACATACTGAATGTTTCAGAAATCCTCACCCATTGCTTCCCCATAGTTTTCGCTCAGAAGGCTGACGGAACATTGTGCTCCTGCATGGACTATGGACACCTGGAGAATTTTAACATTCATGAACCTAATCCCCTCCCCATTGAACAGACCATCAGCCAGGCAGTTAAAAAATTCTGGGTTTTAAAACTCAATCTCATTAACGCTTTAATCAGATTCAGATGGTGGAAGGCTTGGAGGGACTTATGGCAATTTTACTAGAGGGGCAATCTTTCAGTTCTGCGTAATGAACTTTGGCCTCAAGAATGCCGGTTGCCATGTTCTAGTATATGATCAATGACACTCTAAGTAACCTACAGTTCTTATGACTATTTCATATATTGAATATATAATCTTGCACTCCCTCAGTCTCAAGCAGCATGAGAAGGACCTGGAGCCAGTGCGGTGCATTTCACAAGGCGGACCTTTACATGAAACCCTCAAATTGTGATTTTTTTGGGAAGGATGTTACTTTCCTGGGGAACGTAGTCTTAAAGGATAAAGACGTTATTACCCCAGAAAGCTTGAATCTATCCTATTGTTATCAACACCTACCACCCAGAGCAGTTGTCTCGCTTATTTGGGCACAAATATATTTTTAAAATACAACACTTTACAGTTGGCAGCGCCTCTTCATCCCTTGCAGGGAATAAGGTTCCATACAGATGGATGGAAGATAGCCAATAGCGTTTAACGCCATCAAGAAGGTGTTCCTAACGCCTCTTCTTCTTAAGCATGAGAGCCCAACCAGGCCGCCCATCATGGTGTGTAATGCCTCTTTGGCTACAATGGGGCTGTTGAATCATGGCAAAGTGTTGCTTGCAGGTGCTTATATGCAGGATTTCACCAATGTATCAGTTGCGAAGTTCTATAAAGACTTGGAAACTGGTCTATAAGGTTGAGCTACAAAGTAAACCTCAAATAACTTTATTACTGAAAAGTTAGATGGGTATAATAACTGATACTTTTTATAGATTAATCCCTCCCAGTACTTATGATTGGTGGAGGCTATTAGTTGGATGCGAGATTGGATCCAGTATAGGCAGAGGGTAATGTGGTTTTAACAAAATGAAAAACCACTACATAAATCACAAAGATATTTACACCCTGATATGGATTAATTCTGTGTGATTGGTCAACAGCAGGTATGAAAAAATTATATAATTATATTTTGATATTTTTACCCAATTATCCATCTTGAAAATGTTTTCATATAGGTTGATCACAGGATGTTCTAGTTTTTGATTGGTGGTAAGATACCTTCATCTTTAGAACCACCTTCAGTCTATAAAAAAGGTTTGATCTCTTAGGAAGTAGCACATAATTTAGGTTAATAAGTGGGTGACTTCCACGTTAGTTCTCCTATACCGCTGGAAAATCAAAGTAACCTTTTTACTTGGTCCAAGATATTTTACTGAGGACCAGGAGTAAAATTATTACTCTGATTTAAACTAATCCGCTGAGAGTAAGACTGGGAATTGTTATTTTTATATATACTATTTGCCACCAAGATATTCTTCTCAACTAGTCGAGAATCTAATTGTCTGACATTACCCCCTTCAATAATGTTGGTGGGAGAATAGGAGCGTAAAAGTTGTCCATGTACTCTGTTTTTAGTGATTCCAGAAGCAAGAGGCTTAATAGAATATTCATTGCCCAAATATAAGTTAAGAATAAAGTTCATTCTCAAATGGACCCAAGTTTGCCACTTCTGGGTGTGATGCAGTTGTGGTAGTATAAAACCAAGTCTAATATTTAGAAAGAGAGTTGAGGTGGTCTAAAATCATTAGCTGCTCAGCCCCCTTTTGTAACAGTTTCAGTTAAATTATTCATGGCATCAGATTGTAGCTGCATGAGGTGTTGGACTAACATCCTCATGGCTTTGTCAGGATCATCAGTTCTAGCAGAAAAATATCTTTAGTTAAGAGGACGGTTACCTCATTTTCTATAAATATAAGACGCAGAAAGGAGACATTTAAGGATCTGATGATGAATAATAAAATATTTCATAAGGGCACTAGGAAAAAACCAATCCAGTGTAGTTGGTCTGAAGTAGAATTTTTGAAGAATAAAAACTAAGGATTCCATTTGCTCTTTATATAGTACTGTTTGTAGAAGAGTTATGGGTAGCTGAGAAGTGTTGAAGTGCTCCCATGGAGGTAGCCAGGATCTTGACCACTCTGGAGGTAAATTCTTCCCATTGTTGTAGAGTAGCACCTGAGGTAGCCATGGCTAGTGAAAATCACTGATGCAGAAGGAGTTGTGTTAGCTTTGTTAGTTTTAGGCTGGAAGAGCCACAGCGTCAACCCATTTCATAAAATGATCAATTCCTACTTTTATGTGTTGATTCTCACCAGTAGTCTGGGGTAGGGGGCCTACCAATTTTAGGCTAATTGTGTGGAACAGTTGTTGAGTTAGTAGGTTGATATTAATTTTTAGTCATAAAACAGGATTGCTTTTTACAGGTTATGCAGGTATCTAGGACTTCAATAATGGATTCCATAACTCCCTCCCAAAAGTAAAAATCTCTAATCCACTCAGGTTTTCCGCACTCCTCTGTCCCCCAGGGTAGAGTGGGCCTCCATGATAGCAGATAATCTCTCCAAAAGTTGAAGATAGAGAAACCAATTGGCCCCTAATTTTATATATATTCCCCTCTCTTCACTTTAGTGTTGTGAAAGTGTCACATTAGCATCTCTTTGACAGGTTCATCCTCATAATCCCTAAGCATTGGTAGTCATTAGGGGGTCATGCAATCTATCAGCTTCACTATTGATCCAAGTGAAGGATGGGCAAACAAATCAACCCATCGACATTCATATCTCAAGATCCTGCTTGGTGTTTGATCTAAATGTCAAAATGTTTGAGCTTAGGCCCAATGAGCCAAATGACCGGTAGGATTCTTCATATTCTGCAACAATATCAAGGAGGAGTGGTTAATAACCACGGTAAAGGTAGTTCTTTACAAAAATGGGTAGCTTTGTTTTAATTTGTTAAGACAGTAAAGCACTTTTTCTCTGATGCTATATTTGCATGCATATTTTGAAAGCATCTTGCTGAAGTATGAAACTGGAGATTCTACACTGTTATAATCCAATTGAGCCAGGATAGCTCCAACGGCGTAATCAGAGGCATCAGTAAATAATATGAAAGCTTTACCATAATCTGGGTGGCTTAGGACAGGACGTTCTTGTAGCAGCTTCTTTATTGTCTCAAACGTGGCCTTTTGTTTGGCACCTCAATAGAAATGAGTTATATTAGAAAATACTCTTATGTGAGGCGCATTGAGCTGAGCGAACTTTGGGGTGAATTGACAATGATAGCTCATCATACCCAGAAACACCTGATTAACTTATAGGTTTGAGGTGAAGGAATTTTTGGTATTGCTTCGACCTTATTTTAAAAAAGGTTAGATCCTTACCTGGAAGATAGCATGTCCAAAAAATCTAATCTCACTTAAAAATGCAATTTGATGGTTTTAACTTAAAGTTTGACTCACTTAAGCATTAAAAACTTCCAATAGATAATTAAGATGTTTATTAAAAGTTTTAAAAACCATTATAATCTCATTGAGATAGACTATGACACAATTTAGCTAAGTCCCTTAGAATGTGGTACATCACTTGCTGGAAGTTTGTGGGTGCATTACACAACCCCTGAGGTAGTAGTGTGGGTTTGAAAAGACCTTGGCTGCTAATGACAACACATTTCTCTGTTCCTGTAGGGAAAGGTCCATTTTCCAATATCCACTGGTCAAGTCTATAGCAGAAAAGAATTAGAGCCAAAGCGCTGTGCAAGAGCGTCATTGATGTGAGGGATAAGATAACTATCTCTTTTTGCGGAGTTTAATTTTCAGTAGTCCATAACTACCCAATGACCTCCATTTTTCTTTTTAATGAGCAAGAGAGGAGATGACCAGAGGCTTTGGGAAAGTACTTATAATCTAGTGTTTAATAACTGCGTGAGTTCTATACTCATTTGTTCTCTTCAACTCTCTCATTTATGATAAGGTTTGGACTGGATAGGACTGGCATCACCAACATCAATTGTGTTGCTTCAATCCTTCATTCGCCATAGTCATATCAGTTTGAAAGAATATTTCACTGTAGGCATCTAATAAAGAAAGACATTTTTCAACCTAGTCTGAGATATTTTCATCTTAGATATAAACGTTAAGCAAAGTACATAAAATTTAACAGTAGGGAGGCTCATATCTAACATAAAACCAATAAAGTGAATCTTTTCAATATCCTCAATTGGGATCATCAGGCCTTTTCCAATCTCCTGATGTTTCTTCACAATTATGTCCTTGTTAGTAAGGTTCCCCAATAAAATATTGATAGGTCTCAGGTAGTCGGGGTCTAGTATACCAGGTAATTATTAAAGCTTTAAAGGACTAACTCTCATTATTATTATCTGTAATAAGAAGATTTAGAGGATCTTTTTAAAATAATATTGTTATCAACCACTCGTTGTTTACCAGACTTAATCACTATTTTTACTAAAGTATAATAAGGAATTCCCTCCAAAGCGTCCACTGAGTCAGGCAGTTTCTTTTTATTTCACCTGGACGTTGTGTAATGCAAAGATAATGCAGAAGAAGGGTAACCAACCAGGCAATATTATTATTTATTGCCGAGATCTTTATTAATAAAACTAGAGGAACCTCATAATTTGAGTAGGGAGATTAACCCTGTTTCATATTAATATTTTCGCCATACTCAGCATAAATTGAGGGCCAATAAGCATATCATACAAACTGTTGTTAAGGCCATAGTAGGTGCTGACAGGATGAGTTTCTAATTTAGTTGTGTAGGGAGTAGTATGCCCCTGTATTACGAGTACAGTTTGGATCCACAGTTCCATACTCTTGGGAGTATTCCAAGTTTGGCGCCAACTCAATTTTTTTGATAAATTTTGAGGGGTAACAATAATTGTAGACTTTGTGTCAAGGATGGCCATAAGCTAGACCTTTTTGACAATAACCTCTACCTTGGTTATAGTTCCACCAAAGATATGAAGGTGAGCTAGAACCTCCTTAAGACGGAAAAATGGAGTTAAGTTTGTGAGCTGTCTCAGGATATCTTTCATTGATAGATTGAAGGTATGAACATGCTGAATAAGTCAGATCAAATAAGGCAATGAACTGTTTATCATCATTAGCAGTATAGAAAACCTCAGAACACCCTAGATCTCGGCTAAAATAAGTTTCCTCAGGTATTATGGACTTATCTACTCCTTCAGCATTTAAAAGGATCTGGAAACTCAACTTCAGCTGGAGCTCTTAAGACATAATATACAACATCTTCATAACTTCCTTAGATTCATAATCAGATGGGTTATCTATATAAATTAAATGAGCAATAGAAGAGGGGAAAGAGTCAGAAACGTTAGATTCGTCTGCAATAGGGGGTTCCTGTCCCTATGATGACATCGTTTTTAACTGCTCTTAATGTTGGCTTTCTTCTTACGGCACACAGTGCCAAAATTCCCAATCTTTTTGCAGTAGGTGCACTTGGGACGTTCAGTTTTCTTAGGCTTTGGCTTTTGATCCTCAATGGCCAAGACTCAGGGTTTTGAAAATACTCCTCGGGTATCTTGAGTTTATAGAAATCTTCAACATCTATCAGAGCCTCCTTGATTTTAAGAATATTCTGGAAGTAATGTTAGCTGAGGTAGTTTGCATCTCCAATGAAGATGAGAAAAAACCCAGTAATGATTGCAGCAACGGAGTCGTCAAAATTTAGCATTCTAGAAGTTAACAGCGTCTGGGCTTTGATGTAGAACCCGTCAGCAAAGGTGGCAACTGATTCTCTCTTTTTCATGCATATATGCATAAAGTCTTGCTTTTCCATGCTTAGACTCTGTTTCGAGGCAAACTTGTCAATAAGTGCCTCCTTAACCTCCCCCAGTACTAAGAGTATCCATATGAGGAACCATTGCTTCCTGAGCCCATGCAACTTAAACAGGTGAAGATGTTCTTGACTCCTGGTGATTGGTCATCCCTTCCATAGACGATTCATAGAAATAGAAACGAGGCAATGCCACGCTTTCCTGGGACATACTAGTCCTTATGATTTGGTTTATTGGGGACGAGGTATCTTCCAGTGAGGGCATGGACAGCAGGAGCATCGTGTCCCATAGTCTCCAAGTGAATGTCCATCTTGTCAAAAGAGTGATAAAGCTTATTAATTTTCTCTTATATGGAGTACATCCAGATTCCTATGTCTTCAGGGGGTTTTTTGAGAAGCAAGTTTGAATAGAGCATTATAGACTCTATCCTCAGCTTATGAGTCTTAAGCTCATCAACCCTGCTCTCAGGCTCCTTAACTTTAAAATGAGGGTCAAATAATAGAGAACTTAAATTCTGTTAATCAACTTCCACCATACCAGCACGCTTTTTAAGCTTTTCTTTCATTTGTTTACGCCCCTCATCATCAGGCGGGTGAGATACTTTTAGATGTATGTCACCCTTGATATGCTCATAGTATCTCAACTTGAGTCAACTGAGAGTATACATCTTTCAACAAATGACTCCTTTCAGGGTGGTCTTGACACCCTGAGATTCCTGTTCACGTTCACTGACCTGTTGAGCCATTTATTTGGCATTTGAAGAGAGGTCTTCAGCTTTAACTCTTCTCCAACTGAGTGACCATGGCTTCTAAAGCAGGAGTGGACCCATGGAACTCTTGCGAGGGAAGCCGTTCTGGCTCTCTAATGAGTGACAAGGCTTTGGCCAGCTGTTGCTCTAAAGCGGATATTATTTGTTCATCACAATTCTGAGAAGCAGACGCTTAAGACTTTAGCTCACTATGAGTTTGCTCCTCATGCTTGTAATTTTCTTAATAAACTCTTCAAGTAGAGTGTGATTATTAGCGGTGGACAAATACAACTCTTCACAAAAGATCTTCATGGCCTCTTCCACACACTTTATTATCCAGTATCAATTGTATTGATTTGCCCACGTAGCTGGATAATGACTGTGGATAGATGTCACGCCAGATTTCGCCTTTCCTATATGATTAGAGGTCAAGTTATAGAGATAGTCATATGCTAGTCTCAGTGCATCATGATTCACTAGGTGGCGTTGAAATTCCTCTTGGTGTATTCCCAACAGGTAGATCATGTGAAACATTGCTAGGTGTGAAAATTTGCGGAAATACATATTCAAGTTTGTGTGGTGACTATAAATGTCCAGGATGGTTTGGGTTTCGTGGAGGAACATATGGCGATTTTCCACTGATGAACCTCACTTATAGTAAGAAATATCCCCAGGTTTATTATACCATTAGTAAATCTCTAACTACATTGGTCGCTGTCCAGGAATCCAATATACTCTAGTATAATCAATTGGTCAAAAATTCATGTCCAAAGGTGATGGTAGGGGGTTATACATCTGTTCATCCTCTTCACCATCCCCATTTCTTATCAATCCGGTGACGCTAGCAACAGGAGTGTCTTCCAACTTGATTTTGTTTAGAATGTGATATAAATATAGCCCCTGTAGTGAGCACCACTTTGTCAAAATTCTAGCAAGGAGTTTCTAGCAGGTGCTTACTGCAGGATATCACAATATAACAGATGCAGGAATGCTACTTTTCTCTCTAGTTGCAATCACTTTTGCAACTTATTCAATTTTAGTCTGAATTTAGTTTGATAATCTCACAGAGGAGATTAGTCTACGCTCATGTCAGGGAGCAGTTGGGCAAGTAAGGTAAGAGGCACAGGTGGTAGGCCCACGACTTCCAACATTTGCAAATGCCCCAGTGAAACTGGCGGATTAGATAAAAATAAAAAACTGGTGTTTACTATTTCCCCAGAAATCCTCGCTTGGCAGGTGCGATGAAACCAGTACATCAACACACCACACTCTCAACTACTCTCATTGGTGGAATATGGTGTCCGGGTGTTCCTGGATATTCACCAAACAGCATTATGGGAAAAATTTTATGGGGATGTGCACACTCATTTCCCAACTGCGATGTATGTTGCACCTCATTCCATGTCACGTGGTTGGCTGGATCTCAGTTTCAAAAACAAGGAGGCAGCAGATGAAGCTGCTGCAGTGCGCATAGTGATCAACCTCCCGAAGGGCAGAGGGTCATCAAAACCAAGCACATCAGATGGACAAAATCCAACCAAATTTTCCTCACGTTCAACTTTTTGCTCACTACAGTAAAGCGTGCAATTCTGGAGCAGCATCTGAAGGCTGGTCTCACCATATATGGCGAAATACAATCCTTTGAGATGCAACACTTTATGCTGATGTCACACCTGTGCATTGGCAAAGCCATAGCAGTTCTGACCCCAACTGAAATTGTGAAGGACCTAACCCAGATCCTGCACTCCACTTTTATTAAAATTGAAGGGCATACCACCCACCCTTTCCAGGTAAATTGTAGATAGCGCACCCCCCATCTGCACACACTGTGACGCGTTTGGCCATAAGGCACACGCATGCCCCACCAAGGAGAGCATCACATTCCAAGAGCACCCCTCGGCAGCCATGACCAACGGGGAGGCTCACTATGAACCAACCACCAGCACCAGAGAGGCCTTCCCGTGGGGAGCACAAGGCTGCTACTTATTAGTAAAGCCTGTCTCCCCTCAAGAGCGAAAGAAGGCCAAACAGGCCCGCAGGGCCGCGGCCAAAGAAGCGGCTAAGGTCGCCTCAGCTATCCCACACTCCCAACGCCAGGAGGACATTGAAACCTTCGCGGCGGAAGCATCTCAGGAATCCCTCAACCAATCATATTAGAAAGCCCAAGCCGTTTGGCTACTCAGTCTGAGGATCTGATGAGCGAGTCAATTTCACCTGACCTTTGCAACCAAGCCTCAATTAGAACCAATTTGGTCTCCAACCTACCTGAAATTTTTTTGATCTGAACGTTGGTGCACCAAAATCATCTGCACCGCAAAAAGTTTGTTTGACACCGGGGTAACCAAAAGCGAAGGCAAAAGCCAACGCGAACCTGTCTGCTAAAATTAACAAATCTTCTGATAGTATTGCTATAAACACTCATGCTGCCGTGAAGGCCCGTGGGGATCCAGAGGAGGCTGGTGGGCCCGGGTGCCCACCCCCTCGCACCTAAGGTGCAATGGGGGAAACCTTCAATTTAGGGATGTTGAATATCGCTGGACTCAAGGCCTTGCCATCCCGGGCTAGGAAACTGAGTTTTTTACAAAAAAAATTACCCGCGGATATCCTGGCCATCCAGGAGTCCCACTGTCCGCGAGGTTCTGAGGACGCTTGAAAAACCATGCTCCTCCCTTCCCTATCCTTCTGATCTGAGCACTGTGGGGTGTTTGTTCAGAAAAACAATTTTTTTAGTTTTTATTAGCTGAATCCTTCCTCGATAGCTGAGTCCTTGTTGTCACATTTTCATGGGCCAATGTGGTGCACGCTATCATCAACATTTACGCCCCAACCTGTGCACAAGAGCGTCGGGAAGTTTTCTTGTCAGTCAAATCCCTTCTGTTACCCCCTGACCCTTTCCTAGTTGGCGACATGAACTGTTGATTAAACATCCACGGACTGATGGCCTTCCTCATCCCACACCCCCAAGGGCCACGTACAACTTCGCGTTTTAAAGGCAACCCTTGGGTTATTAGACGCGCTGCTGCAGCAAGCTCCGCTGCTCAAGAACATGACGTGCCCCCACGTCCACAATGGCCAATTAAGGTCCATGTCTCACATCAACTTTATCCTCGTGCTGGTGAAATTTTGATCCCATATTTCCCACTTTCACACATCAAAAATTGATTTCTCCAACCACCGGCTGGTCTCAATAACTACCACCTACCCATCACAGTGGCTAGGGCTCCGCGTTGGTGCAAACTCTGCCCACTAAAACTCGCATCACCAGGATTTTCCACATGGGTGGAATCTGTGACCTCGGCAAAAGAGTTTATTACACCATTTTGCGCGGACCCAATTTCCTCATGGTCAGCCTTCAAAGTGGACACCATCCGCCATGCTCACCATCTCTCCTTCCAATGCTCACGAGCTACATCAGCCATCAACTCGCGAGCTCTAACAGAGTTGACACACCTGGAGTCCAACATCCCATCCACAGGCTACAGCCCTGCTTGGGGCTGGAAGTGGGAAGAAGCAGCTGCCCACCTCAACAAGCTTGAAAGGCAACACAAATATCGGGTTTGTGTTCAATATAGGGCCAAACACATTAAAGAAGGTGGCACGTGCTCCGCCTATTATTCTAAAAAAATTTCACACTGCGCCAGAGTATGGCCTGCACACAGGTGCGGAGATCAGATGATTCCATCGTGGATACACCAGCTGAAGTGGCAATTGAAATATAAAAGTATTACTCCAAATTGTACCAATCTAATCAAATTCAGCCAGCCAAAATGGAGAATTTTCTTGATAACGCTCACATACGCACCATTTTCTGATACCTGGAGTTAATGAATTTGATTACTCCAAACGAACTCTGGTCCGCCATCCGTGGTGCACCAAAACAGAAATGCCCAGGCCCTGATGGCATTCCGTTTGAGTTCTATAAAAAGTACTTCATATATATATCCCCACTGCTGCTTGCCTCCCTTAACCAGAGCCTTCTGGATACGCGCCTTCTACCATGAGGGCAAGAGGCCTTCACCATCACACTCTTTAAGAAAGGGGATAAGCTAGACTTAGACAACTGGCGCCTCATTTTTTAACTAACACGGATACAAAAATTTTAACTAAAATTATGGCTAACCATCTAGGGATTATAGCCTCTGCCACCATCTCCCCAGAACAGTTCAGTTTCATACCCAGAAGGTCGATTTGGGACAATGTGCACTCTGTGGCTAACGCATGCCAGTCACAGCCTCTGGGGCACTAGTATTCTTGGACCAACAGAAGGCATATGATAGAGTAAACTGGGAATACCTCAGGGCCTGCCTCCACCAATTCCGCTTACCCCCTCGCTTCATCAGCTGGGTGATGATGCTTACGGAATCTGCAACAATGGCAGTGCGGGGCTCTGGCTTCCTCACGGAAATAGTCCGCCCTCAAACGGGCCTACGCCAAGGGGACCCCCTTAGCCCAATCTTATATAAATTCAGCCTTGACCCACTACTTCGAAACATGAATGCCCGCCTCACTGGGGTCCACGCATCAGGCCAAACCTCAGTCAAGATGATGGCGTTTGCAGATGGTTGTGTGGTCGGGGTGTCTAATAATCAAGATGCATGTGCGCTTGAAGCTCTCATCCAGGAGTATTCTTGAGTAAGTAATTCTGCATTGAACGCCTCCAAAACCAAAATCATCCTCCTTGGTTGGTATCAAACCTACTGGGCCCCAGCGACCAGTGCTCAGCCCAGCTCATCAGCTCGCACACATGCCCGCCTTCCCTGCTCACACCACACCGCCCCACTTGTGCTCCCCTTCATGCCACGCCCTACCATAGGGCCAGTCCGCCATCTGGGCGTGTGGGTGGAGGCAGGCGGGTATGCCTCAGCAGTAATGGAAAGTCATATTCTAGACAACGTGATGAAGCGCATCGCCTCCCTCAGAGCCCACCCTAATTCCCTTACTGGCAGGGTTGTTTTAGCAACTCTATGCTCCTCTCCAAAGTCTGGTTTTGAGCCCACGCCATCACCTTCTCCCCAGGTTTTTTCAAATCTATGTATGCCCTTCTACAAGGGTGGCTCTGGTTAGGCCGCCCACCACCAGTGCGGCTTGAGGTCATGTTTGGCCCTCATCATCATGGTGGCATGGGCCTGCTTGACTTCAAAGCCCATGCCGCCAAGATCCTAGGCACCTGGATTGCAGCCGTCACTGCTCCTACACTCCCATCCCAACACTGGTCCCGCGCAGCCCGCTCCAACTTCTCCCGAGCCTTGGGCCTCAACAATCCATCAAACCCTCAATCCCTGATGAAATACCTGGCTTCCCACCCATCGGCCTCAGGTCCTCACGGTACTAAACCCCACTTCGAACGAATCCTCCTCTCCATGCGGAGTGCAGAGTGGAGAATCCATATTTGTGGACACACAACCCAGAGAGGCCGCCTCTCTCCTTGGTTCACACAAGAGGTACACGGGCTACCCATACAAGATGGCTTGATCCCCACACGGCCACATGTCCTATCCAGGGTGGACTACCTGGACATGATGGACATCCCTTATTCCCTTGAGACCCAGAAGACTATATGGAAATACGCACACCACCCTCTGTTGCAGCCTCATATCCGTTCCCATGTGTGGTGCTGCCTGAGGCGGGTGTACCATATGGCTGAGCGCTCTAACGCTTTACACTCATCCTGCGCCATGTGTGGCCAGTATGGAACTCTGTTCCACCGCCTGAAGAAGTGCCCTACCTCTAAAACGATATGGCGTGAGGTGCAACGTCTGCTTTGCCAGGATCAGACACATCCCTTCAGTTTATCTCGGGATATTTTTGCTGTATTTATGGTCTCACCTCTCCCACCCTCCCTCTGTGCTCTGGTGGTCGCAATCGCCATGTGGACTACCCACACGATTGTCTTGGATGCCATCGCAGGCTCCACCTCCACCCTCCCAGAAGCTGTCCACAGATTCTGGTCCCATTTGGTAGACCAATTTTAAGCATAGATGTTTGGGTACCTCCCACCATGTCATAGTCAGCTGGTCTCCTCCTGGTTCCCAGTTTGGTTCATCAACTCGGACCCCTTCCTCCACATGTGTTAAATTGTGGTTACGGCCCCTTTATAATTTCCCTCCTCCTCCCCATAGTGGCGTTCCCGCAGGCAACAAGAGATATCATCGCTTCTCTGGGGTGCCTTCCCTGTTACTAAGTTTTGTTTCTTTTGTTTTTACATTTGGAAGTGTCCATCTTCAGGTCAGCCTTCCCCGCAATAAATCAAAACAGATGCAGGAATGCTGAAAGACTTGACAGCTGGTTTATAAATTCTGAATATAAAGTAAACCATAACTAATTTTATTATCAAGTTAGAAGGGTATCTAAAGGATACTTTACTAGAATAATCCCTCCAAGTACTTGTGGTACTAGAGGCTGATAGTGGAATGCAAGATTAGATCCAGTATAGGCAGAGGGTAATAAGTTGTGGCGAAATAAAAATCAACCTATCAGAACTAGCAAAATTTTTTTCACCCTAATATTGCCAAATTCTGGGTTATTGGTTGACAGCAGGTATGACAAATCCATGCGGTAATGTTCTAATATATCTTATCCAATCAGCCATCTTGAAAATATTTCTTATCAGCCAATCACAGGATGTCCTAGTTTTTAATTGGTGAATAAAATACCTTCACCCTTTGAAACCCTTTTAAGTCTATAAAAGGGGGTTATGTTCTCTTAAGAGGTAGCATAAATTTGAGTTAGTGAGTGTCTGAACTCTCACATCAGTTTGCCTATTACACCAGGGGTTCAAAGTAACCATTTTTAACTTTATCCAAGCTATTTGGCTGAGGACTAGGAGTAAGATTATTACTCTAATCTAAACTATCCTCCGAGAGTAAGACTGGGAACTGTTAGTAATATTTGAACTATCTACCACCAGGACATTCTTCTCAACTAGTTGATAATCTAATTATCTGACAGGGGCAATGCCGCTTCAAGAGCATGAAAGGTTGGAACATCTGGTAACTTACTTTTCGTGAAAGTTCGCATAATCTGAATAATCCTGGGCCATTTAACATAAGGAGTTGGCCGCTGGTTTGTGGTCACTCACTCACTGGAAGTATCTGCTTCAGGGCGCGCGGCATTAAGTGGTTGTGTGAATGGATCATTAGGCCCTAATTTATTTATGGAAACCATAGAAATTGGCGCATTTCCAGGCCTAGATGTCTCAAAATTACTGCAGTTTAACTTCAATTACAAATTTGTGAAAGGTAACCTGAATGTCCTCCACCAAATTATTGAGTCAAAACCCTTCTTTGAGTCCAATGAGGATGAGTCACAGGAGCTAAGCATTATATTTCTGCTAGCCCAGACCTTATCAATTGCTCTTCCCACATTCTTTAATGGTAACTGGCCCTAGTTAAGCCTTTAGTTTCTTAGTTATTGGCTGTTCAAACGTCCTTCTTGGAGGGATTGGAATTGTTTGATCAGCGAATCTTTGGCGCATAGGCAGACCCATTATCAGCATGAGGAGGGTGTAATAATCTAGATGGTTTTATGCTCACAGGTGCTTTTCATCCCTGGATTTCAACAATATGTTTACAGGTGAAGTATTATTCTCAACTGCTAGAATTATTTTTGGATGGAATTTTAAACTTCTCATTTCTAAATGAATAACAAACTTGAAAATAATAGGATTATTTTATTTTTTTCAATTTTTATTATATTAAACTGTTGGGTAAGAAGTGAACTTCTTTGATATTTGGGCTGTTTAGTATTTGAATCATTTTGAGGACCATAGTGATTAGAACAAGAAAGGCATTGTAATATGGGCACATCTGAATTAGGTTATATGGGCTTTCAACCTATTATACACTCGAGACTCGCCTCACTTCAATGTGAGGCCAGAAGATGGATCACTAGCTGGGAAGATGAACCCATGGGGCAGCGATTTGATATTTAGACCAATTAAAAGGTGGGATTTTGACCTGTTGGGACCTCAGATTAGATCCCCTGATTCTGCCGCTAATTAACGTAACCCTGCTACTAACTGTAGCCCTATTTGGCTAAGGAGTAGGGGAAATTGTATTACTCCAATTTGAGGGGTTCCACCAAGAATTGATTAAGAGTTTTCACCAATATTATCCATAATTAAACCTGAAATACTCTTATACAGTATTGGAAATGTAATTTTCTGACATTACCCCTTAAAGAGTGGTAGGGGTGGATTAAGGGCGCAAGAATCGGCAATAAACTCAGTTGACAATAACTTTGGTAACAAGGGATTTGATAGAACTCTCATCCCCTCGTTTTTTAAGTAGCTACAGAGGGTCGCTATAAGATGTACCTAAGCTTCTCTCTTCAAGGAGTAATACGTTTGTGATAATAAGCACCAAGTCAGATACTTGAAAGTAAGGAAGGGGGCCTGGAGCTCATTAGCAGCTTGGACCTATTTTGTGATAGCTTTGGCCAAATTGGCATAGCCTTGGATTGTAACTGAATGATGTGCGCTGATATCTTCTTCATGGTTTGCTCAGGGTCAGTTCTAGCATATAAGATATTCTTGGCTAATAAAGGCTGGCACTCCGGGTTCCCATACATCACACAGAAATGGGACATTTTGAGGATCTGTAGGTAACTGATATGATAGGCCATGAGAGGACTTAGTAAATACAGATCCCAGTGAAGAGGGTTTAAAGTGGCCATTTTACGGAGTATAGAGACCAAGGTTCCATTCACTCATTCTAAAGCACCATTTGTGGATGGGTTATAGGTGGCCAAGAAGATTTGTGCTCCCATGAGGTGGCGAGGAGCTTTACCACTCTATAGGTGAAATTTTTCCCATTATCACAAAGTAGGACCTGGGGTCAACCATGCCAAGTGAAGATGTACTAAGGTAAGAAAGTTGCAGTGGCATTGACGGTCTGATAGGGGAGAGCAAAAGCTTCAACCTAATTGGTGAAATGATCAGTTCTGACCAAGATATAATGATTGCCACCGGTAGTCTGAGGTAGAGGACCTACCACATCTAAACTTATGGTGTGAAAGGGTTGGTGGGGCGTAGTTAGTTGGTACTGATACCGGGTCTTGAAGCTGTAATGCTTCTTACAGGTCAGACAGGTATCCAGGACTCCAGCTATGGTCTTAATGATGCCTTCCCAGTAGTATAGCTCTTTAACCCACTCATAGGTTTTTCTTACCTTGCCATAACCATGATAGTGTAAGACTTCAGGATCACCAGTAATTGCTCTGACGGCCGTAGATAGGGCACTTAGATTACCCCTACTTCTTATCTCTCCCCACTCTCTACCTTGGTGTTGTGGGAGTGCCGATATATCATCTTTTGTACATGTTCATCTTTATCATCCCACGAGTTTGAAGTCATTAAGAGGTCGTGTAACCTCTCAGCTTCACTATTGTCTAAGTGAAGGACAGTCAGCCGCGTCAACCCATCAACGTTCATATTGCAAATTCCTGCCCAGATCAAAGTCATATCGTAATGCTGGAGCTTCAGAGCCCAGAGAACCAGCCGTTCATTGGGGTCCTTTTATTCTGCAACCACCTTAAGGAGGCGTGGCCGGTAACCACTTTAAATGGAGTCCCATATAATAAGGATGATAGTACTATACAGCGAGAAAAATAGCAAGACACTACTTCTCCGTGACGCTGTAGTTTCGTTCACCTTTGAGAGCATCTTGCTAGAGTAGGACATGGGATGATCGACCCCATGCTCACCCGATTGAGCTAGGGTAGCTCTACCATCATAATCAGAGGCATCCGTAAACAACATGAAAGGCTTGCCATAGTCAGGGTGGTGAAGAATAGGCCTTTGTAACAATGCTCCTTAAGGGCCAAAAACGCGGCTTTTTGTTCAGCACCTCAATGGAAAGGAGTGTTTCTAGCCAAGAGGCGGATGAGGGGCTCACTGAGCTGGACGAATTTAGGGATAGATTATAAATAAACCCCAAGATACCCAAGAGTACCTGGATGTTATGAAGGTTTTGGTGAAGGAATTTTAGATATCACTTCAACATTTTCTTGTAGATGTTTAATCCCATTTTGTGAGATAGCGTGCTTATCAAATCTAGCTTCTTCTTAAAGAACGTACATTTGGAGGGCTTCAGATTGCTGTTGGATTCCTGCATGCGTTGAAACACTTCCTTAACGTTAGTGAGGTGCTTGTTGAAGGTCTTGGAGAAAACTGTGATGTCATCAAGGTAGACAATCACACAACTCATCTTGAGATCCTGGAGAATGTGATCCATCGACTACTGAAAAGTTGCAGGCACATTGCACAACCCCTGAGGAGGCCGAGTGAGTTAAAACATACCATCGCTGCAAAATAGAGCAAATTTTTCCTGATCTTGTGGAGAAAAGGCTTTTTGCCAATACCCACTAGACAAGTACAGAACAGAAAAGAACTTGAGATCAGAAATTTGGGCCTAAGCGTCGTCAATACAGGGGATAGGGCAGCTGTCCTTCTTGGTGATGTTGTTCAGTTTATGGTAGTCCATAACTACCAAATGACCTCCATTTTCTTCTTTATCTGTAGAAGAGTGGAAGACCAAGGGCTTTTTGAAAGAACCAGAAACACAGCGTCTAGCAGATGTTTGAGCTTTATATGCATCTGAAGCTCCTCAACTTTGGATTTGCAGTAGGGTTTGAATCAGATAGGGTGAGCCTCACCAACTTCAATAGTATGAGTCCAACGCTTCATCTGCTTATAGTAAGCATCAGATTTGGAGAAAATGTCACTATAAGACTCGAGCATGGTGTGGACTTTGTCAAGCTCATCTGGGGTTAGTTCATCAGAGATATGAAAAGTAGGCAAAATACATTAAGATTAGTTAGCGGGTAAGCCCATATCCGCCATAGGCCGATACAGTGAACTTGTTGAGTGCCCTCAATTGTATCCGGAAAGCCTCTTCCAATATCCTAATGCTTTTTTATGACCATGTCTTTATTGGTGAAATTCCTCAGAAGAAGATTTATTAGGCCGTTAAAAGCTGGGCCTAGCACGCCTGGCAATACTCTAGCTCTAGATAGCTAACTCCATCAATGTTGATTAGGTGCAATAAGCATTTTTGAGGGTTTTGTAAGGTAATCTTAGTGTCAACTTACCTTTGTCCACCAGCCTTGATGACTACCTCTTCAGAAGCATAAAATGAATAACCACTAGGGCGTCCAATGATTGTTACAACAGTTTTTTTATTTCGCCCCACCGTCATAAAGTGCAGGGATAAGGTGGAGGAGGGATACTCAACTGTGCAAGCATATTCTTTTATATAAAGCTAATCATTGGTCTGAATCAAAGGAACCTCATAGTTAAGCAGGAAGAGATAGCCCTGCTTCAAGTTAAGAACCCCATTATACTCAAGCTTAAACTGGGTTCCAATGAGTAGATCTTAGGTGTTGTTAGCCAAGGCCACCGCTGGGGCTGACAATATGAGCTTCTCATAACTAATGGGCAGAGAAGAGTAGGCTCCAATAGCGCGGGCGCTGCAGGACCAGCAGTTCCAAACTCTTGGGTGTAGTTGAGTTCAGGGGCCAGCTTAATTTTTTTATGATTTTGTTGACACAAATTCACTGGGAAACCAGTGTTGAGGATAGCCCTAACCTGCAATCCACTGATGATGACCTCTGCTCTGGTTAAGGTTCCACACAAGTTGGGGGTAAGAGCGAGGACCTCCTTTAGGTGGAGAGTAGAGGCAAGTCTCCTGGAAGTCTCAGGGTATTTCTCTTGGATAGACTTCAAGGTATAAACACACTGGGTGGATCGGATCAGTGTGGTTATTAGCTGGTCAGCGTCACTGGCAGTGTCAATGACCTCAAAACCCCTCAACACTTGACGTAGATAAGTTTGGCGTGGGATCATAACCATATCCACTCTCTCAGGGTTCAACCTTTCGGTTAGCTTCACTTCACCTTGATCTCTTAAGACATAAAGACTGACATTTTCACAGCCCCCTTCAGATTCATTATCAGAGGGGTTATCAATGAATTTCAGGGAGTTTTATTGGATGTGAGGCAAGGTCAAAACTTCCATGGCTGCAGGAGAGGTCCTGAGGGCGCACATCTACCCTCTTAACTTTTGAAAGAGCTGTAATTGTCATTGCAATACATTTGTCCTTTGGCATAGCGGGCTTAGGATGCTCCATGGCTACAGGTTTCAGACTAGAGATGGCCTCAGGAGAGATCAAGGGAGAAAGAGATGGCAGTTTGGAGGGTTGTGACAATTGAACTAATTTGGAAAGCCATGTGGGAATCCAGCTAGTAGTGTGCTAGCTAGTGCTAAACGCCACTAGATTCCACAACGGTTTTATTAGTATAAAGATAAAAGAAAAGTAAAATAAAAACTTGGTTTTTTAGGTAGTATTAGCGTAGTTGTGGGAATAAAAATTGAACCCTCTCAATATCTCACTGGTCAGTATATAAATTGTATTGAAGGTCAAAGAAAAAACAATGATAAGTTCATAATGGATTATTACAGTCTAAATAAAGAAATATGCGAATTCATCTAGTACTAAAAAAAAGAAATATGCGAATTCATCCTATAAAAGCTCTGAAAACTTGCTTCATTCTGACTAAATGTTGGATGGGGAGTTAATTTTTGGCAATACGTACCCATAGGCTAATGATTTGAAAATTTCAGCCAATACCTTTAAGCTAAAATTATTTCCCCTTGAGGGACCTCCGCCACGCCTATAAAAGGGGGTGGCCCCACATAGGTGTTTGAAGGGAATTGGACGTGGTAGGGGTAGAAACTGACAATGGACTCCCCCAGGTTCCTTCATGTGGTCGGGGCAATTTGACTGCCCAACTTATGCTAATTGCCCTTTTAGTATTTGTAACAGCGTTACTCCAACTTACGGGGTTCCATTAAGGATTGGCCAGGGTCTTTTAGCAGATAAAATCATTATTATTATTCAAATCAAAATTATTAGTATCACAGACTTGTAAATGTCTGACATTTCCGCTTTTCAGCTGATTTTGACCCAAAACATTCTTATTCTGAAGCTGGGAGGGCAAATGTTCAACATCACCCCCTCAAGAATGTTGGGGGGAGAATAGGGCTGTAGAAAGTGACCAAGAACCCCTTTGATGGTAAATTCCTGTAGCCAAGGACTTTATAGAGTACTCGTTTTCTCTCTTGTAGGTTATGGTGTAAGGACCCTCCCAAATTATCCCAAGTTTACCGCTTTTAATAGTGATGCGGTTATGGTAGATAATACTATGTCAGACACTTGTAATGAAGGTAGGGGATTCAGAGCTCAGTGGCAGCCTGTCCTTCTTTAGTCATAGTTTTTGTTAAATTTGGTCATAGCCTCAGATTGGAGTTGTATGATGTGCTGAGACAATCTTCTCATGACTTTCTTAAGTTTCTCAACTCTAGAGGAGAAGAAATATTTAGCTAAGAGGGAAGGCATTCCTGGTTCCCGCCCATACAAGACACTAAAAGGGAAATTTTCAAGATTTGGTAATAACTAATCCAGTAGGCCATAAAGGCACTGGATAAGAATTGATCCCAATAAAGTGGATCGGAAAAAGCCATTTTTCTTAGGGTGGAGACCAAGGTTCCATTTTATCTCTCCACCATCCCATTAGTAGATGGATTGTATGGATCTGATAAAAATTGTTGGGCTCCCATGGAGGTAGCCAAGATCTTGACTACTCTGGAGGTGAAGTTCTTACCATTATTGCAGAGTAGTAAATGAGGACAGCCATATCGTGAAAAAAGGTTCAGATCTAAAAATGTGGCTGTGGCCTTGGCCGTTTGGGCAGGAGAGCCACGGCTTCAACCCACTTAGTGAAGTGGTCAATGGCTACAAGGATAAATCTGTTTCCACTAGTAGTCTGAGGAGGGGACCTACTAAATTTAGACTGATGGTGTAGAACGGTTGTTGAGGGGTAGTTGGTTGATACTGGTATCTAGTCTTGGAACTGGATTTCTTCTTACACGTAAGACAGGCTTCCAAGACGTCAACAATAGATTCCATAATTCATTTCCAATAGTACTGATCCTTAATCCACTCATAAGCTTTCTTTGCCCCTCCATAACCTAGTGTGGAGTGAGCTTCTAGGATAGCAGGTACGAATTCTGAGGGCTGAAGGTAAGGCAGCCACTTTGCCCCACCTGCTTATACAACTTACCGTTCTCCACTTTGGTGTTTAGGGAGTGTCGGAATAACATCTTCTGGACAAGCTCATATCACATTCCCATTCATTTGTGGTCATTAAGAGGTCGTGTAACCTCTCCGCCTCACTATTATCCAATGAAGGACTGGCAGCCAAGTCAACCCATCAACATTCATGTGACAGGTCCCAGAACGGTGTTCAATCTTCATGTCATAATGCTGGAGCTTTAGAGCCCAGAGTGATAACCAGACAGTAGGATCCTTTATATTCTGTAACCAATTCAACAAAGCGTGATCTGTGACTACAGTGAAGATGGTCCCATATAGGAAAGGGCGGTAGTGCTTACCAGCTAACAGAACGGAAAGGCACTCCTCTGTAATGCTGTAGTTGCGCTCCGCTTTTGAAAGCATGATACTAAAATATTATACAAAATGATCAATACCGTTTTCATCCAATTGGGCTAAGATGACCCTAATGGCATAGTCTGAAGCATCAGTAAACACAATAAATTGCTTACTATAATGGGGATGCCTCAGGATAGGATGTCGTCGTAATAGCTGCTTCAACGTCATATAAGCGTCCTTCTGTTCCGCTCCTCACTGGACTGGGTTTTTTGCCAATAGCCAAACAAGGGGTTTGCTGATCTGGGCGAACTTGGGTATTAACTGATGGTAATACCCCATCATCCCTAGAAACACCTGAATATCGCATAAATTTTTAGGGGGATTTATTTTGAAATAGCTTCGACCTTATCTTGGATGGTTTGTATTCCCTCTTGTGAAATGCAATGCTAAAGAAATTCAGTTTCCTTTGGAAAAAGGTACACTTTAGTACTAAAAAAGGTACACTTCGAGGGTTTTAACTTGATATTTGACTTATGTAGCCTTTGAAATACCTCCTCCAGGTGATTAAGATGTTCGTTAAAGGTTTTTGAGAACACCGTGATGTCATCAAGATAAACAATGACGCAACTTAACTTTAGTTTTGCATAATAAGGTCCCTGGCGCACTGGAAAGTTGCAGGTGCGTTGCACAACTCTTGAAGTAATTGAGTGGGTTGAAAGAGACCTTTACCTCAAATGAGAGCACATTTCTCCTGGTCTTCAGAGGAAAGGTCCATATGCCAATATCCACTAGCCAATTTTATGGAAGTAAAGATGTTAAGAATGAGTGTAAGCCAGGGCGTCATCAATGCGGGGGATAGGATAGATACCCTTTTTATGAGATTATTTAATTTGCAGTAGTCCATGACTAACTGATGACCTCCGTTTTTCTTTTTTTTTTTTGCAAGAAAGGGAAAATTAAGGGCTTTGTGAAGATACTAGTAACCCTGCGTCTAGTACCTGCTTGAGCTCCATTGTCATTTGCTGTTTCTCCACCTTTGACTTGTGATAAGGTTTGGACCTAATAGGATAGGCATCACTTGCATCAATGGAGTGACACCAGCCCTTCATGTGGCCATAGTCATTATCTGATTTGGAGAATATGTCGCTATAGTCATTTAGGAGAGCATGAACATTTTTCAAGCTTATTTGAGGTCAGCTCATCTGAGATATAAACATTGCGTAAGGTACATACCATGTTATCCGTTGCCAGGCCCATATCCAAAGTAGAGTTAATAGGGTGATTTTGTTCAATGTCCTAAATGGGGACTAGCAAGTCTCTGCCAATCTCCTGGTGTTTTATTACAATTATGTCCTTTGCGGTGAGGTTCCCCAACAGCAAAGTAATAGGCCTTTGGTAGGCTGAGTCAAGGACTCCAGCAATATCCAAGGCTCCAAGGGACTTGCGCCCTCAATACATATGAGGTGTAACAAACAGTGGTGGGGGATTTGGAGCGTAATTTTTGCGTCAACCGCTCGTAGTTCACCAGATCTTATCAAAACCTCATCTGCAGCATAGGAATGGATAACGTTTTTAGCATCAACCAATTGGGCAATTTCTTTGTGTTACGCCCTGAGGTGGTATAATGCAAAGTCATAGCTGACAAGGGATATTTAACCAGGCAAGAGTATTTGCTATTGCTGGGCTCTTTATTAGATATTAATAAACGGACTTCTTAGTTGAGTAGTGAGTGGAAACCTTGCATCATGTTGTTAATTCCCTCATATTCGATCATAAATTGGGTACCTATAAGCATATCATAGGTGTTGTTGTCCAACGCAAAAGCGGGGGCTGATAAAATGAGCTTCCCAATTTGAACGTGAAGGAAAGAATATGCCCCAATGGCGCGAGTGTTGTTTGGGCTTGCAGTTCCAAACTATTGATTGTACTCCAAATCAGGCTCCAGCTTTATCTTTTTGATGAGCTTTGTGGAGATTACATTAACCAGGAGCCAGTATCCAGGTTGGCCATTACCCAATTAGTTGAATGACCACTTCAACATTGGTAAGTGTTCCTCAAAAAGTTATTAGACAAGGCCATGACCACCTTGAGACATAAAGTAAAGGTTAGTTTATGAGCAGTCTCAGGAAATTTTATCCTGGATGAAATTCATGGTATGGACCCATTGAAGAGGTCAAATCGAGACAGCCAAGAACTCATCACCATAGCTGGCAGTTTTAAATAACTTTCAAGAACCTTAAAATTTGTCTGAGTTACGTTTCCTCAGGTGTGGAGGTTTCTTGTACTTCTTCAGTGTTCAATTAATCAGGGACCTCTACTTCTGTGGAAACTCCCAATATGTAGTAGCCAACATCAGCGTTACCACCTCAGATTCATCCCCATGGGTATTCTCAACAACTGGCAAAGCTGCAATTGAGGAAGGGAGACGGCCACATGAGAATGGGTAGCCTTATGGCGCGCAACAACCATTTTGGCTGTAGGGGAAGGCACAGAGGCTTCGGTGCTTGGGTGGGAGTATGGTATTAAGTACCTTACAAATCTCTGATTTTCAGGATGAAGTAATATCTTTTTTTCCCACTGAGGAAGCAGGTTTCACTAGGGGATAGGCAGAGATGGGCTCACCCCAACTATTCTACAGGTGAAAGCTCCTCAACAATTAGAACTGAAGTTTACACATCAGCTTCATTCGTTGTTGCACATAAATGGAGTCCAGCAACGTCTACCAGAGCATCTTTTATGTCGCGGATGGTTTTAAAGTGGAATTAAACTGAAATGATATGCCTGGTGAGAGAGGGTTAAGAAGCAAACCCAGTTAACATGGCTGCAATAGCATCATCCAAGGTTAGCATGTTAGCCATTGACTACCTTTGCGCAGCGAGGTAAAATCGCTCAGTAAAGGCAGCAGTCTGTTCACCCTCATAAATGCTAAGTCACATAAAGGCCTGTTTGTCCCTTTAAGACTCTGCTTTAAACCAAATTCAGCTAAGAGAGCCTTTTCACCTCTGCTCAGGTATTCAGATTGTCCAGGTAAGGAACTATCATTTTTTTGTGCCAAGTGACTTAAGCATGGAAGGATATGCCGAACTTTTTGCTTATCAGTTGCGCCATGAATGATAGATTCATAAACATACAAAAACGAAGAAATATTCCCTTCACCAGGGGTGAATTTGTCTTTAAGCAGGAGTTTTAAGGGGCGCTGCTCCAGCTATCTAAGATAGGATAAGGTGCTGGCGAGTTGCTTTTCCAAAGCAACTATTCATAATTCAGTAGAAAGGGGAAGAGTTGGAGGGTTACTAACTTTAGTAGCCTCCATTCATAAGTTTAGTTGGATTTTTTGGTGTATATGGTAGCCCCTGTAGTGAGCACCACTTTGTGGGAATCCAGCTGAGTTCTCGCTCGCTGGTGCTTAATGTAACTAGATTACACAACGGTTGTATTGATATAAAGATTTAAATCACTAATAAAATCAAAGGATTGGTTTTTGGTTTATCTGTATAGTTGCGGGATGAGAAAAGGCGAACCATCTTGATATCTAACCAGTCAGTATTTAAATTGCATTGAGGGTCAAAGGGAATTCAATGATAAGTTTGGAATGGCTTGTTACAGTCCAAATAAAAAAAATTATGTGAATTCACCTTATTAAAGCTCAGAAAACTCGCTTCACTTGGGCTAAACGACAGATGGATTGATAATTTTTGGCAATACATACCCATGGGGTAATGATTTAAATATTTCAGCCAATCCCTGTTAGCTAAAATTTTTTCACCCTGGGGGACCTACACCACGCCTATAAAAGGGGTGGTCCCTGCATAAGTGTTTGAAGGATATCGGATGTGGCAGGGGGAGAAACCGCCAATGGACTCCCCAGGTTCCCTCATGTGTGTTGGGGCAATCTGGCTGCCCAACTTAGTGCTAATTGCCCTTTTAGTTTTTGTAATAGTGCTACCCAAATTGCAGTTTTCATCAAGAATTGGGCAGGGTCTTTTAGCAGATAAAATCATTATTATTATTCAAATTGAAATATTGGTATCATGGACTTGTAGATGTCCGACATTTCCCCTTTTCAGTTGATTTTGCCCCAAAGCATTCTTATCCTGAATCTGGATAGAGTAAATGTCTGATATGCCGCTTTAAAGAATAAGGAAATTGAGGCAAAGTGATAGCGGACTTCATTGAATGAACTGTGGGAGCTGAAGAATAGAGGGGAGCACCGCTTTATCACTGCTAGTATCCTTTAGCTATCCTCTTGTGGTGGAGGAGCATTTTGATTCTGCAACACTGGGGGAGCAGGTGTCCAGAGAGAGACAGTTTTAAAAGATGATAAAGGGGAAATACAGGATTCTCGCCTCTAAGCTTCTTAGATAGTATCACTTTTCTTAATAATTGGCCACCGCAACAAAGCCTCCTTAATATCTCATACATTTTTGAAGGTGCGCTTGACTGAAGAGATAAGCAGCGTCAAGGAGGGTGGGGCGCCAATCCATCCAATATAGCAGAAATGGCATCGGTGAGAGGGAGCATCTTTGTAAGCTATAAAGATTAGGATTTACCATAAAAACGTTTAACAAAGGAGGCAATTGATTCTCCCTTCTGCAGACTAAGGCACATAAAGGCTTGTTTTTACCTTTTAAACTTTGTATAGACTTATATTCTTCAATGAGGGCTTCCTTAACCTCCGCCCAGGTGCTGAGGGTGGCCATGTCTAAAACTATTATCTCTGAGCCACATGACTCAAGCAGGGAAGGTTGTACTTAATTTTCTAGATTGTCAGTTTCTCCTTCAATAACTGATTCATAAACAAAGAGAGGTAGAAGGCAATACTTCCCTCACCTGGAGTAAACTTATCTCTTAGAGGGGTTTTATTAATGACATGAGAAACCATATGAGGGCCCTGAGAAAGAGCTGCTTGATCAATTTAAGGCGAGACAAAGAACTGGCTAGCAGTTGTTCTAGAGCAGCTAGCCTAGGTTCAGATACCGCGAGGAAAGGGGAAGTGAGGTTCAGGTGAGTAGTTGTCATTTTTAACTAAGGGATTTGTGATGTACAGGGTTTCTGTAGTGAGCACCACTCGTGTAATCCAGATGATTTTATGCTCACAGTGTTTTTCAGCCCTGGATTTCAACAATATGTTTGCAGGAGAAGTGTTACTATCAACAGCTAGACTAACTTTTTAAAATTAAATTCAACTACTTTTTTTAAAATTTTAAAATTAGAACAATAGTAAAATAATGGATTTTACGATTTTCAATATATTAAACTAGATGGGGTAAGAAGCAAACCTCCTCTATTTTGGGCTGCTTAGTATAAAAAATCATATTGAAAAACTTTTCTTTGTCGTTGCAAACACTTTTGCAACCCATTCAATTCAAGACTAAATCTAGTTTGATAATCTCATAGAGGGGATTAGTCTGCGCCCATGTCTGGGAGCAGTTGGGCAAGCAAGGCAAGAAGAGCAGGCGGAAGGCCCGCGGCCTCTAATGTTCAAAAACGCCCCAGAGAATCCGGCGGAATAGAAAAAAAAAATCTAAAAAACTGGCAGTCACAATTTCCCCAGAGATACTCGCATGGCAAGCACGATGCAACCAGTACATCAACATGCCACATTCCCAGCCACTTTCGTCAGTAGAATTTGGAGTCCGTGTGTATCTGGACATCCAAAAAACGGCCCTATGGGAAAAATTATGTGAAGATGTACACAAAATTTTCCTGACCATGGTGTACATTGCACCTCACTCCATGTCGCGCAGTTGGCTGGACCTAGGTTTCAAAAGCAAAATAGCAGCAGACGAGGCTGCAGCAGTGCGCATAGTGGTCAACCTCCCTGAAGGGCAATGGGTCGTTGAAACTAAATGCACCAGATGGACAAAATCAAACCAAAATTTCCTCACGTTTGATTTTTTGCCTACTATGGTAAAATGTGACATTTTGGAGCAACACCTGAAAGATGGTCTCGCTATATATGGTGAAATACAATCTTTCAAAATGCAACGTTTCATGCTGATGCCACACCTGTGCACCGGCAAAGCCATTGCAGTTCTGACCCCAATCAAGGAGATCGTGAAGGACCTAACCCAGATCCCGCACTCCACCTTTATTGACATCACAGGGCACACCACCCACCCATTCCGGGTAACCGTGGACAGCGTGCCCCCATTTGCACCCACTGTGACGCGTTTGGCTATAAGGCGCACACGTGCCCCATCAAAGAGGGCATCACATTCCAAGAGCACCCCTCAGCGGCCATAGCCAGCGGAGAGGCGCACTATGAACCAACCGCAAGCACCAAGGAGGCTTTCCCATGGGGAGCACAAGGCTGCTACCTATTGGTAAAGCCCATCTCCCCGCAGGAGCAGAAGAAGGCCAAGCAGGCCCATAGGACCGCGGCCAAGGAAGCGGCCAAGGCCACCACCACCATCCCATACTCACAACGCCAGGAGGACATGGAGACCTTCGCGGTGGAAGCAACTCGGGAATCCATCACCAATCAGATTGGGAGGCCCTTTGCCAAACGGGCCACTCAATCTGAGGATCCAATGAGAGATTCGATCTCACCCAATCATTGCACCCAAGCCCCAGTTGAAACCGACTTGGGACCTATCCCAACAGAAATTTTTTTTTGCCCCACTTGATGGTGCACCAAACTTATCTGCACCGCAAAAGTCGTCCAACGTCGGGAAAACAAAAAGCGAAGGCCAAAGCCAATGCAACTCTTTCCACAAAAATTAACAAAAACCCCAATAGCGTTGCTGCTAATACCCATGCTGCTGTGAAAGCCCGTGGGGACCTGGAAGAGGCTGGTGGGCCAGGGGGCCCCCCCTCGCACCTAAGGTGTGATGGGGAAACCTTCACTATAGGGATGCTGAATATCGCTGGACTCAAGGCCTCCCTGTCCCAGGCTAGGAAACTGAGTTTTTTACAAGACAATTTACCCGTGGATATCCTGGCCATCCTGGAAACCCACTGTTCACGAGGTTCCGAGGAAGCTTGGAAAACAATTGCTCTACCATCCCTATCCTTTTGGTCAAAGCACTGTGGGGTGCTAATTTGGAAAATCAATATTTTCAAATTTACATCTTCAGAAACATTCCTAAATGACTGAGTGCTCATTGTCACCTTCTCATGGGCCGATGTTGTACACACAATCGTCAACATTTATGCCCCAAACGGTGCACAAGAGTGTCAGGAATTTTTCTCATCAGTCAAATCCCTCCCGCTACCCCCCAATTCTTTCTTAATTGGTGACATGAACTGTTGGCTAACCTCACCAACGGACCGGTAGCCGCCCTCACCCCACGCCCCACAGGGTCACATAGAACTACGCATTCTAAAAGCCACCCTTGGGTTAATGGATGCGCTGCTGCAACATGCCCCACTGCTCAAAAACATGACGCGTCCCCACATCCACAATGGCAATTAAGGTCCATGACCCGCATTGACCTTATTCTAGCACCGGCGAAATTCCAAACCCACATCTCCCACTTCAAAACAACAAAAATGGAATTCTCCGACCACTGACTGGTCTCAATAACATACCACTTACCCGTCACAGTTGCAAAGGCCCCACATTGGTGCAAAATCCACCCCCCAGAGCTCACATCGCCGGGATTTTCCACGTGGGTGGAAGAGGCAACTTTGGCAAAATTGTTTGTTGCACCATTTTATGCGGACCCCATTTCCACATGGGCAACTTTCAAAGAAGACACCATCTGCCACTATCGCCATCTCTCATCCAGATGCTCATGAGCCACATCGGCGGTTATATCGCGCGCACTGGCGGAATTGGCCCACTTGGAGTCCAACATTCCAGCCTCAGGATATAGCACTGCATGGGGCCAGAAGTGGGCGGAGGCAGCCGCCCACCTCAACGCACTTGAAAGGCAACACAAACATCAGGTTTGTGTCCAATACAGGGCCACACGCATCACTAAAGGTGACAAGTGCACTGCATACTTCTTCAAAAAATTTTGCACCACGCCAGAGCGTGGCCTGCACACAGATGCGAAGATCGGATAATTCTATTGTGGACACACTGGCTGAAGTGGCAATCGGAACGCAAAGATATTACTCTGAGTTATACTGAGCTGAACCAATTCAGCTGGCCAAAATGGCGGAATTTCTTGACAGAGCTCATATCCGCACCATTTTCTGATACCCGGAAATAATGAATTTAATTACTCCAAACAAATTATGGACAGCCATTCATGGGGCGCCAAACTGAAAATGCCCAGGCCCAGATGGCATTCCATATGAGTTCTAAAAAAATATTTTAAATATATATCCCCATTGCTGCTAGCCTCACTCAACCAAAGCCTGTTGGAAACGCGCCTCCTACCAGGAGGACATGAGGGCTTTATGGTCACACTCTTCAAGAAAGGGGATAGGCTAGACTTAGCCAACTGGCGCCCCATTTCTCTAACAAATACAGACACCAAAATTTTAACAAAAATCATGGCTAACCGTTTAGGGACTGTAGCATCTGCCACCATCTCTCCAGAACAATTCGGTTTCTTCCCAGAAGGTCAATTTGGGATAACGTGCACTCTGTGGCTAATGTGTGTCAGTCCACAGCCTCTGGGGCACTTGTATTCTTGGACCAACAAAAGGCCTATGATAGAGTAAACTGGGAATACCTTAGGCCTGCCTCCAACAATTCCGCCTACCTCCCCGCTTCATTAACTGGGTGATGCTGCTTCACGGAATCTGCAACAATGGCAGTGCGCGGCCCAGGTTTCCTAATGGAAGTAGTCCATCCTCAAAGGGGCCTGCGACAAGGGGACCCCTGAGCCCACTCTTATACAACTTCAGCCTTGACCCACTACTGCGAAATGTGAATGCCCAACTCACTGGGGTCCATGTGCCAGGCCAAACCCCAGTCAAGATGATGGCATTTGCAGATGATTGCGTGGTGGGGGTGTCTAATAACAAAGATGCACGCGCGCTTGAAGCCCTCATCCAGGAATATTCCCGGGTAAGCAACGCAGCACTGAACGCCTCCAAAACCGAAATCATCCTCCTTGGTCGGTTTCAGAACTTCTGGACCCCAGCAAGTAGTTCCCAACCCGGCCCATCTGCTCGCCCACGTCCACGCCTTACTAACTCAAAAACACCGCTCCACTGGTGCTCCCCTTTGTGCCACGACCTACCATAGGACCGGTACGCCATCTGGGCGTGTGGTTGGAGGCAGGTGGATACGCGTCAGCAGTAATGGAGTGCCATATACTGGACAACGTGACGAAGCGAATCGCCTCTCTCAGAGCCCACCCTACTACCCTCACTGGCAGGGTTGTTCTTGCCAACTCTATGCTCCTATCCAAAGTCTGGTTTGGAGCCCACGCCATCCCCTTCTCCCCAAGCTTTTTCAAATCCCTGTATGCTTTGCTACAAGGTTGGCTTTGGTCAAGCCCTCCACCAGTACGGCTAGAGGTCATGTTTGGCCCTCATCATCATGGTGGCATGGGCCTACTTGACTTCAAAGCCCATGCCGCCAAGATCCTGGGCACCTGGATTGCGGCCATCACTGCTCCTACACTCCCATCCCAACACTGGTCCCGCGCAGCCCGCTCCAACTTCTCCCGAGCCTTGGGCCTCAACAATCCATCAAACCCCCACTCCCTGATGAAATACCTCGCATCACACACATCAGCCACAGGTCCTCACGGGACCAAAACCCACTACAAACGAATCCTACTCTCCATGCGAAGCGCAGAGTGGAGAATTCGTATCAGTGGACATACAACCCGAAGAGGCCGCCCCTCTCCTCAGTTCACACAAGAGGTACAGGGGCTACCCATCCATGATGGCGTGATCCCCATTCGACCCCAAGTCCTATCCAGGGTGGACTACCTGGACATGATGGACATCCCTTATTCCACTGAGACCCAAAAGACTATCTGGAAATACGCACACCATCCTCTGTTGCAGCCTCAAGTCTGCTCTCATGTGTGGCGCTGCCTGAGGCGGGTGTATCGTACAGCTGAGCGCTCTAATGCTTTACACTCATCCTATGTCGTGTGTGGCCAGTATGGAACGCTGTTTCACCGCCTGGAGAAGTGCCCCAACTCTAAAGTAATATGGCGCGAAGTCCAACGTCTGCTAGGCCAGGATCAAACACATCCCTTCAGTCTGTCAAGAGATATGTTTGCTTCATCAATGGCCTCCCCCTCCCACCCTCCCTCCGGGCTCTGGTGGTTGCAATCGCCATGTGGACTATCCACACGATTGTCTTGGATGCCATCGCTGGATCCATCCCCACCCTCCCTGAAGCTGTCCACAGATTCCAGTCTCATTTGGTGGATCACTTTCAAGCGTGGATGTTTGGATATCTCCCACTGCGTCGCCGACAGCTGGTCTCCTCCTGGTTCCCAGTCTGGTTCATCAAATCAGACCCCTTCCTCCACACGTGCTCAATAGTGGCTACGTCCCCTACACACGTTCCCTCCCCCTTCCCATAAGTGGCGTTCCCGCTGGCAACAAGAGATAGCATCGCTTCTCTGGGGTGCCTTCCTGGTACTAAGTTTTGTTGCATCTGAGTCATATTCGGAAGTGTCCGTCCCATGGTCGGCCTTCCCCGCAATAAATTAAAGTATTAAAAATCGTATCAAGGCCCAAAGTTTTTAGAACAAGAAATTGATTATTAGCTGAGCACATCTGAATTAGGTAATATGGGCTTTCAACCTAATATACTCTTTAGACTCGCCTCACTTCAATTCTCTTTCCACTTAGCATAACTTTACGAGCAAATATTATAAAACAAAAAAGTAACTTTGATCAACCATTAAAGTTTTGCTCTGGTGTCCTTAGATACCCCACCGGCTGCTCTAGTGTGGGGCAGTGGCAAAACTCCCCCCGCCATTTTCCATCTGGCGGGAAAATGCGCTCAGAATGGCTATTCCAGTTATACTAAACCCCTGGGACAATTCGTTCCTCCCAAGGATCTTGACGTCCACCTCGCTCATATCCAAGTGGTGCAGCGTTTCCCCCTGGTGCTCCCCCAGAGCAACATGCATTTTGGCCTTAGGGTCAAATATGGAAAACTTTTCCTTTACCACACCAAGCTATTATTGAAATGGCTCAGTGGTGATGCTTCCCGCCAGTTTTATTGATTTCTGCCCCTATTTGGGGTATTTTGATCTTGGCTTCACCTGTGAAGCTGACACCACCAATATGT